>CM076576.1:376852445-377096440 GCA_034641835.2 Pinus albicaulis | reverse complement strand
AATTTGCGACAGCAAATTGGAATATTCTATTTTGTTTAATTTGCCGTCTTTAGTTTGCAAATAAATAAAAAGTGAGTAAAGAGGGTCTAAACTCACTTAAATAAAATAAGACATCCACCTAGTAGCACAACGTTGCGACTTAAGTGGGAGTCAAGGGGGACCCAACACCACGTGGAGAGGAGGACTATGGACACTCTAGAAGTTTCTCCAAGCACGCACGGATAAGGATGAGAATGTGGATAAGGATGAGGATGGAGAGAGAGAGCTACATTTGGTTTTGGAGGGAAACCAACACTATAAAAGATGGAGGAGCCTCCTCATTTGAGGCATGCTTGGATTCTTGGATTATTGATTATTGAGTGAGACATTTGTCTTTCTTTGGCACGCTGGCTATTTAGCCTGTCTGCTGCACTGTTTAGTGCAACCGAGTGTCTCCGTGCAGAGATCTCACTCTTAGCCTCGGGGGACTTTGAGTGCCTGCCCTGGTAAGGTTATTTTCTTAGCATCATCCTTCAGTTTCAGTGGTGATTTGCAGTAGTTTCTGGTGGAGATTTGGCAGAGGAGATACCCCTTTTCCTGAGACTGCGCAGGCTAGGGCAGAGGTCGCAGATCCAGAGAGATAGGACGCAGATCCAGAGAGATAGGACGCAGATCTGGATAGGGAGGACGCAGATCCAGCAGATCCAGGCAGAGAGGACGCAGATCTGGATAGGGAGGACGCAGATCCAGCAGATCCAGGCAGAAGGGACTCAGATCTGGATAGGGAGGACGCAGATCCAGCAGATCCAGCTAGGGAGGACGCAGATCTAGAGAGAGAGGGCGCAGATCTGAATAGGGAGGACGCAGATCCAGTCAGGGAGGACGCAGATCTGATGAGCAGCGTTCCAAGGGTTTTGGCATCATTTTGGAGTTAGATCTTTGATTGAGGGTGATCCTTGGATTGGCCAACCAATCCAAGTATATTTCTGATCTGATACTGAAGTTTGCTTCAGAAATCCTGAATCATTCTTCAGATCTGCTGCAGTAAAACTCAGATCTGCTTCGGCATTTTCATGTATTGCTGAAATTCCCAAGGGGGAAGTAATAAAGAGCCCTTTGGGAATTTTGTCTCATTATAGATCTCTGTTTTCATGTATTTATCAGTTTCAGATCTGTAATATAATAAATATAAGCTTCAGCTTTCTAGAGAAAACGCTGAAGTATTTCTGGATCAATCTTTGTCTTGTGGCACCTCTATTTTGAGGGGTTTTTCTATATAAACTGCTGTTTAACCTTGCTGAATGCCTATGCCGTGTTCCCAAACCCATTCTCTAATCATCCATACTGTTATACATCTTAGTCCTTTAGAAAAGACGCAGCCCTTGCTTCAGTAAAATTCTGCATACTCAAAGTCTTGGGAAATCAGGGTTTTTCTTGACTAGTCGGGAAGGAGGAACTGTTTAACATAGTAAAACGCCTTTTTTTGAGCTGAAATTCGACATGGAAGTCTCTCTTGACCTATTATAACATATTCCATAACCTTGACCCGTCATTTTACGCATATTTCCTTATTCACTCATTTTAGGGCCAAAATCCTCACTTTTCCCCACCTTTTTGCCCTTAAAAGCTGAGTAAAGGTTCTTGCTGCTATTTATTTTGGTTTCTGAACATTTTCAGAGATATTATATGATAGATGAAGCCTTCATACCTGAGGAATGCGTTTTTATGGCATGATCTGCTGAAAATTCCATTTTGGGATATTACAAGAAGGGCATCCAAAATCCAAGTGTTACAGGAAACTTGAAGCATTGAATGATGTGATGAAGCAACATAATATTTTGGTATCCAAATCCTCTTCATATGACCGTAGAGGGCATGCTTTATCTGCTCGAGCTTTACATGCATTCTCAGATAGTTGGATATTTGACTCAGGTGCATCTCATCGTGTGACTCATTCTAATAAGTTTCTTCCATGTCCATCTAATTGTAGTGTTTCCCAGATTGCAGTAGGAGACTCTTCACAACTTGATGTTCGTGGATCAGACACTGTGCAATAAGATGATGGTTATATCAAGAATGTTTTGCTTGCGCTTGAAATCTCCGAAAATTTACTTTCTATTTATCAGATCTAGCATTATGGGGATGGGAAAACAATTGATTTTTCTCCCAATGATGTAGTCATTAAATAGCTACAAGATCCAAAATTTATTGTTGCATATGAATAGGTATATCACAACTCTCGCTTATACAAATTTGCAGGTTTTGAGCCTTATTTTGGTAACTTTTTTATTGCACATGATGATTCATTAAGCAAGCTTTGGCATGGAATATTTGGACATCTTAACTAGAGATATTTGCAGCAAATGAATTGTCAGAATCTTGTTCTTGGGCTTCCTAAGGTGTCATGCACAAATGGAGTTTGTCCAAGATGTGTTCTTGACAAACAACATAAATATCCCTTTCCAAAAGGGAAATCATTGCAGGCTACTGTTCCTCTCGAGTTGGTGCATAGTGATCTTATGATCTTTCCAACTCGTTCTTTTTCAAGAGCTAAGTATGCACTTACCTTCATTAATGATTTCTCACGTAGATCTTGGGTATATTTTCTTAAGTTTAAAATTGAAGTCTTGGCCACTTTCAAAACTTTTAAATCTTTTGTTGAAAAGAAATCCTCTCTTTATATCAAGAATCTATGAACAGATAATAGTGGGAATTGTTAGCATAGTTCTTTGCTAAGTCATGAGTCCATTCCATAGTTTTATTCTTAGGATTGAGCTTCAAAATTTTCAAAAAAAACAAAAAAAAATTGGTAGCTACTGGAATTTCTGGAAGCACCAGTTTTATCCCTTTCGGGCAGTCTTTTATTTTCTTGTTTCTGTCTTTTTTATTTTTATTTTGATGCTGCCAGAATTTCCAGAAAGACACTTCGTTAAAAAAAAAACGAAAAAGCACATCCGCTTTAGTTAAACCACGTGTCATAGTGTAAATATGCCTCAAATATTTTTTTAAATATTTTTAGATCTTATGATATGTGTCATATTATAGTCAGTTAGCTTAATTCAAGTCATTATATATGTTGAACACATGTGTCATCCACAATTATGAACTGAACCGTTAATTAGTCCTACCTGTCAAACCCCAAGTCAGTTTACACATGTTTAGGTACGTGTGTTTCTGCATTAAGGAGATCATGGTTATCGCACTACACACCATAACCGTTTGGCTGGCTGCACAACAGTGCTGCCAGAAATTCTGGCCAATCAACAACATAGACTGTGGAGGTGAGTGCTAGTCATAAACCCACTTGTCATAAGAAATTTGTAGCTCTCATACGGAAAACTCAGCCAACTGAAGGTGGTGATGGAGCATCACATGGTGAAAATCATGGTGAGGAATATTTTCAATGATGAAGGATGATTTTCATGGGGTGATGAACCAAAATTTGATTTTATAACCACCTAAAAAGCAAGAGAATGTCATTCGAAGTTGTAGCTGCTTGAGTTTGAATTTGCTGAGAGTCATAATTTGAGAATGAGTCTGGATTTCAGACAAGATTTTCAAAGGAGAATACATGCCTCACTTGTAAGGTAAAACTCTTCCTACTCTGCCACCTATCAGTTACAGGAGACATAGTCATTTATTTTTCTGAAGATGACTAAAACAGGTGGTAAGATAAATCGAACAGAGCCACATGGTGCAGATTTAGTTGATGTCAATTCGAGGGTAAGAATTTTTTTTTATGCAGTCAGGGTGGTATCCTCTTTGTACCAGGTTAGGGAGCTCTCACTCAGGAGTAGACCAAGATTTCGCTAACTCTTTTAATGGACGAGAAGCTATAGTTTATGGCCTAACTTTGTAGGTTCTTGAAGAATCCATTGTTGAAGCCTTTAACCTTCCCCAAGAAGGAGAAATGTGGTTCAAAGGACAAGTTATTACAGTAGGTGATCTCAAAAACTTTCTCAAAGATGCTCACAGAGATCCAAATTGGGCAGAAGGCATCCCAAGAAGTTACCTTAAGAATGACTAGGCATAAGCTATCAAGCTTATCAAAATATACCTCACTTGTGAAAGGAGGTATACAGTGGCATTCCTCTATCACATGAGGTTTCTTTTTCATATTGCAGGGATGAAGACATTGAATCTACCATTTTCATTGTTGAGAAGCCTGACCAAGATGTCAGCAAGGGTTCATACCCATACTGATGTTTCAGAGTATAGCTTGTACCATCAAGATTTGATCAAAGTTCTAGTTGAAGAAGAGTTGGGAAAGAGAAACCAGACTTGTGACTACTTTTTATTCTATAGGGCAGGCCAACCTGCACCTACACCTTGAGTTCAACAACTAGACCCTCAGCCCACAAAGAGAAGAACAAATAGAAAGGCCCAAAAAGAAAACATTCATAAGAAGGCCAAGAGCAAAAAAGATAAGGTTTCTACAGTCAAGGCTAAAAGAAAGGTGGAAAAAGGAGAGAGCTCCTCAACAAACAAACCTAAGTCCATGAAAATAGTACCCCATGTTCCTCCATTTCCTAATGTCTACACTAGAGGCAGAAGAGGAAAGTATGCAACAATAGATAAATGAAAAGTGCAGGTGCTACCGGAAATTCCGGAAGCACATATTCAACAAAAGTTGCAAAAAGAATATCAACCTACACCATCAGATGGAGAACTTCTTAAGGATGTTGGATATGAAATCAACAACAAGAAGAAGAAATAAGAAGCTAAACCTATTGATAGCACCAAAAAGAGGCATACAAGAGACAACAATAATTTTAGGCTTAAGTCCAAGGCTCTACATAATCCAAGCCTAATGACATAGGTTATTGACATTGAAGGTAAATTTGAAGGTTCAAAAATAGAAAAATCCATGAAGAAAATCAAGAACACAATCCCTTCAGAACAACACTCAAAGCCCTCAAAGAAAAGAAAAACACAAAAGGGTTCTAAGGATGATAAACCCCCTGCCAAGGAAACAACTACAAGAGCAACTAGATCCAGATCATCAGTTGCTGACAACAAAATTGACTTAGATAAACTGGCTGAAGCTGCAACACACATAGAGGGAAGGTAAAAAGGTTTTTGGTACTAGTTCCTTTTTGCTTATCAGTCACAATTTTGAAAAACAACTTAGGTGTCAAGGAATATAAGTTTGCATAGAATTTCCATCATTTTTTGTGTATTTTTGAAAAAGAAACAAGGCACTACTGGAATTTATGGTAGCATTCTAGTTTTTATGCAATTACATGTTTTTACCAGAATTTCTGGTAGCACCTGTTTTAACTGAATTTTGATACCTGTCAGCAAGTTTTTTCGAGCCAGTTAAGGATTGATAAGAACCCATAACCAAATGGATAATACAAGTGATGGTGATAGGTGTTTATGAGGTTGTTGGAGGTATCATTAAATGAAGATACATGGCTATAAAAGACCAATGACATAAGGAGATAAATCAATAGAAAAGGGGCAACATGACATCACACTCAACATTCCAGCCCATATTTCTTCTCTTCTTTATTCTTCATCTGTCCTTTATGTTAGATTTCGATAAGATAAGGTTGTATGTATTTTGACACATATGTTATGTTAAAATTAATGTTTCCTTCTTTTTAGAAGAGATGGATTTGGTTCCTCTCTTGCTATATATAACACTTGTAAATACTATTTCCAGGTTGGATGTTGGTCTACCTGAAGACTGAATATAATAAAAAAACAATTTTTCTTCATCCTGGAGGATTTTGTGACTCAAGGAACATCTAATGTGTGGTGTGTCTCTTTTCTTTGTTAATTTCTTCTAAAATATGAATTGCAGCAACTAATAAGGTGTGAGTGATAAGCTGTTAAAGGATTTACAATAAATTATTTGCTTTCATTTTTCTACAAATTATATGTGTGTTATAGAACATTTCAATGAATATTTCATAAAGTATTTGTGGAATACTTTATACATGTAATCTATTTTCTGAAATGTTGTTTACTTTTCATAAACAAAGTTTGTGTAAAGAGCCGTCATCATAGTTGTGTGACTAATTTAGGATAGAAATATTTCCTGGAATAGGTACCAGCTATTCATATTCTTCCACTTGTACACTCTGCTCCCTATACTACCTTTTACCCACACAATTTATACTTGCCAAAATTTTCCAAATGCATGAAAGTCTTAAAGAACATAGAATCATTTCAAAATCTTTGATAAAGCCATCCCACCACTCAAAAAACCCCTTTATAATTTGAAATGAACTATGATGTGTAAGGATTACTCCTTATGCAGTCAAGGAGTGAATCCTTGCGCTAACAGGGAGTATGTCAGTAAGGAATTCAAATAATTTTGTAGAGAACATGGCATGTTGCATCAACACTCTGTTCCCTACACACTTCAGGAGTATGGCATTGCTGGAAGGAAGAACATGACATTGAAAGAAATGGTTAATTGCATGATTCAGTCCAAGAACCTGTCATCCTCCTTCTGGGTCGAAGCAGTGAACTGTGACTATTATATTCAGAATCAGATGCCTCATAAATAAGTGTTACATATGACTCTAGAGGAATCTTGGAGTCATGTCAAACATGATGTCTCTTCTTTCAGAGTCTTTGGTAGTGTAGCATGGGCCTTGATTCCAAATGAGAAACGTAAAGCTATGGAGAAGAAGAGCCAACCACTGTTTTTTTTTTCTACTGTGAAGACATGAAAGCATATAGATTGTTTGAACCTATTACAAAGGATGTTTTGTTTCATAGAGTTGTTCGTTTTGACGAGAAATTCAAACACTTGTAAGAACCCTCCCTCTCCATAGATTACCATGATAGTGTAGGTCATGGTGGTAGTTTTATTCTTGATGATCAAGAAGATGATGAGAATCCTCCTCCTGAAGATGAAAATAAGCCAGAAGAACAACCACTTCCTATAGTTGATCAACCTACATAGGAACATATTAATCAAGAATAAATGAGGAGAAGCCTTCGCCAAAAGAAGAAACCTGAAAGGTATGGCTATGATGTATTTTATTTTAGTTAATTTTCTCCTACACCCAACAATATTCAGCCCAAGGCAATTGGTATTTCTCTTTTCAGTCATGCTATTTCAGAGGATCCCCAATTTTTTTTTGATGTTGTTGGGATACCTGAATGGGAAATTGCCATGATAGGGGAGTATTCTTCTTTGATGAACAATCACACATGGGATCTTGTTCCTCTTCCCAAGGGATGGAAACTAGTTTGTTGCAAATGGTTCTATAGTACAAAGTATCCTATACGTGATGCTTCCCTCTCAAAAATGCATGCAGAAATGGGTACACTCATATATAAACCATTTATATAATTCAAAATGTTAAAAAACTATAAAAATAATTATTATTTGGGCGGGGTTTACGGGTTACACCGGAAACCTACATACAGGAGCCCATGGAGAAACTGTTTCCCAACTGAAAAAAAAATGTTTTGAGGAAGTATAAATACACATCATGGGAAGGCCTAAAGGGAGGAGAGAGATAGATATTGATACTATAGCCTGTTAGTCCCAAATGAAGTCTGATTATCCCTGTGCCTCCTGCACTTCCCAGGTTCAGGAAACCCTTGTTTCCTTATGTGAGATGCTCACCTCCTTTATGTGACATCCTTGTGTACCTTTATGGAAAAATATTGTTGAGGTTTGGTCTGGACAGATCCAAAGGACAGTTTCGCTTTGAGCCGTGGCTCAATCAGGTGGTATTCCCCCACATATTTTACATACATCAATAAATAATCTTTGTACTGTACTTGATGTAATGATCTTTAATGCTTTTATGCATGTTAATGATCTTGTTATAGTTGATTTCATGTTATTTTCTATAAGCTTATATGATGTAACCACTAACATCTAGGATATAAATACTGTTACAACTAGTCTATGTTCTTTTCTTGAATGAATTGCAGGTTTTGAAGCACGTGGAGAAGTAGAGGGTTTGAACCCTACGGGAAAAACCTCAAACGTAGGACATACAGGTAAGGTCATCTCTCCCAAGTTTGCTAGTTGAAGTATTATGTGTAGAAATTTGCTGAATAATGATTAATTATCCACCGAGACTATCCTGATCACATATCAATTCGAATTCATATGCAACACATAATCTCTTCCACTCAGATCATCACACATGCGGAAATAAAACAAGCGATAACACATCAAATCATCATACACATTAACACAGTATGTATGGGGAAAGCTTATAGCTGAAAACCCCGCAGCTATTGTGTATATTATAATGGAGAAAACATGTAACAACTCAGTACAATACTCCTCACCAGTACTCAGTACTATCTCATGAAGTTACACACAAACTAGCTTGGTTTTGAACAAGTCACGGGTTCAAAACACATCCACTAATTGCCTGCCTCTATTGCAAAATCATGGCTTGTCTAAATAGAGATCCATGGTTCGAATCTCCTTGGCTTGACAGCGCAATCATCATGGGCAATTGCCTCCAAGTGTGGTGCAAATCTCATGCACAACTGATGTCACAACTGATAGCTGTACTCACCCTTTCATCTACCTCTTCCACTGGTCTCCACTGAACTATCCATGCACTGTAGTGAACTGATGTGTTCTTGAGTTGAATAATGAGTTACTAATTAATGAGTTAAATAATATTTAATTCACTCCACTCATTACTAGTTGATTAGCTAGTTAAACTAATCTCAACTAGTTCAACTAAGTTAAACCGAACACAACTCCACCAACTGTCTCATCAACTCCACCAAACTTTTGCCACTGAAGTCCTAACTGAAGTCAACCATGCATGAGCTCACCAAAACTTTAGGAATAGCGTAATTCCTCTGTCAGATGCATGAGCCACTTCTGTAGCTCAAACTGAAGTGCTCCAAGAGAGTAAACTGAAGTGCTCCAAGAGAGTAAATAATATCTGACTTCCCTATTTTTAGGATAGGTAGTCTAAAAATAGACTTCGACCTATAGGTCCAAAAATAGAGGTCCATATATTTTTACCAACATGACCAATACTCCAAGAATAACATACTGCAACCCTTGGACCATGCTCCATATGTCTAAAAATAGCCATAGTCTAAAAATAGACTTTGCGCCTGGATTTGCCTGCGGGCCGACTTAGTGAAGGCGACTTCATTTCAATAAGCTCCATCATCTTGCTACATTTTCAACACTCCCTCTCAGCAAGATATGGATTATCTGCAACCCCTATCCTGCCTCTGTGGAATTCGAACTTGCTCCTGGTGAGCGCCTTCGTCAGGATGTCGGCATCCTGATCCTCCGTGGGAACATATGAAAGCATCATGATTCTCCTCTGAACACAATCTCTGATATGATGGTACCTGATGTCGATATGTTTGGACCTATCATGAAATACTGGATTAGCCGAGAGTTTAATGCAACTCTGGTTATCACAGTAGATCACTGTAGGCTCCAAATGCAACCTAAACAATCCTGCGAGGATCTTCCTCATCCAAATAGCCTCGCATGCAGCCAAGCTAGCTGCCATGTACTCGGCCTCTGCTGAACTGAGTGCCACGGATCTCTGCTTCCTGCTGTACCAGGAAACTGCTGTCGACCCAATGCTGAAAACTCCTCCAGATGTGCTCTTTCGGTCCGTTGGACTCCCTGCCCAATCTGCATCAGTGAAGCCAGAAAGTTTCGCTCCATCCTCCTGTCTGTACCATAGACCATATCCCGATGTGCCTCTGATATAGCGCAATACATGCTTGCCTGCCTTCCAAAAGAGCTTGGTAGGCTTAACCATAGCTTGCGAAAGCTGGTTAACTGCATAGCATATATCGGGTCGTGTATTGACCAGATACATAAGCGACCCCACCAACTGTCGATAGACGGTGGCATCCACTACCTCCGCTGAAGTAGCATCCTCCTTCCTCCAACCACCAGGAAGAGGAGTGTCAACAGGCTTGCAGCCTTGCATGTTGAACCTCTCCAGAATCTCCCGGGCATACTTGCCCTGAGAAAAAAACAGTCCTCCATTGCGCTGCCAAATCTCCAATCCCAGGAAATAATGAAGGATGCCCAAGTCCTTCATCTCAAACTCTCATGCAAGATCCTCCTTGCATGAAAGTATCAACTGCTCATCGCCAGTCAAAATCAGATCATCTACATACAGTACGATGATCAACAGCTTCCCCTCCACCACAATTTGGTACAGGTTAGGATCCGCCTCACTCTTGGAGAATCCAAGCCCGGTGAAATAGCTGTCTATGCGAGTGTACCAAGCACGAGGTGCTTGCTTCAGCCCGTACAGTGCTCTCTTGAGTCGGCACACATGCGACTCACTGCTGAAGATCTCAAAACCTTCAGGCTGCTCTATGTACACCTCATCCTCAATAACTCCATTGAGGAACGCAGTCTTCACATCCATCTGATGAATGTGCCACCCCATCTGCGCTGAGAGAGCAAGGATCGTCCGTATGGAAGAGTACCTTGCGATAGGTGCAAAGGTCTCCTCATAGTCAATCCCCTCGATCTGTGAAAAGCCACGGGCGACAAATCTCGCCTTGTACTTCTCCACACTCCCGTCAGCTGCCTGCTTCACCTTGTAGATCCATCACGAACCCACCACTGATTTCCCAACCGGTCTTGGGACAATCTCCCATGCACTGTTCCTGACGATCGAATCACATTCTTCGATCATGGCATCAACCCATGTGGGTTCCTCCACAGCTTCCTCAAAAGAGGATGGCTCCGTCACAACACATTAACTCACAAGAGCCATGTATCCAGTGTACCGATCCGGTGACTGTCTCTGTCTGCGCTGTGCTGTAGGTGGTCCTACAACCTTCTCTGCATCCCGAGCCAGTCGCTCAGCTTTTGTAGTGCGCATGCGCCCTCTGATGGTTGGCGTTGCATGGGTGGTTTCTTCCACCTCCTGAACTTCCTCTTGTGGCTGATCCACATCTGGAAGCTCCTCCTTAGGAACTAACAGCTCCTCATCTGCATGCAAGTGTAGCTCCCTCTCAAGCGAACACTGCATGGCTTTCTCCTCCTGAAATTTTATATCCCGTCGCACAACAGTCTTGCGACTGTCTGACAAATACACCCGATAGTTGTGGGGTGTATCAGTATACCCCACAAATATTCCAACCTCAGTGATTGGATCCAGCTTCCTTCTTGCATCCTTTGTCACATGCATGTAGACAAGAGAACCAAAAATCCGCAAATGGGAAATATCAGGCCTCTTGCCAAAATAAGCCTCCTCTGGTGTACTCATGCCAAGAACCTTGTGAGGACAACGGTTCTACACATACACTGCTGTATTGCATGCCTCAGCCCACAAGTGAAGGGGTAGGCCACAGTCATACAACATCGCCGATGCGACACCCACGATCGTTGTTCTTCGCTACGGCCACCTGTTGCTGGCACGTAAGGTTATGGGGTCACGATAAGGCTCTCTCCAGGAATCCATACTGCGCTACGAGAATTCCCTTGGTCGGCCAGAGATGAATTCACCACCATTGTAAACTCCTTGGAAACGATCACTTTCTTCCCAGGCTCGCTATAGAGCCCGTGCTTTAAACTCACAGAACTTCGCGAATGTATCGCTCTTCTTCGACATGAAGAAGATCCGGCACTTTCGAGAGAAATCATCAACAAAGATCACATAATACTTGTGCTTTGCTGTCGAAGCAACTGAGAAAGGACCACACACGTCTGTGTGAACTCTCTCAAGGATCGTTGTGGCGCGACTATCCTTCTCGTGAAAGGTGGCTTTCACATACTTCCCCAAGGTACACCCCTTGCACTGATCTGACTGCGCAAGAGTGCCCTTAGGAAGCCCAGTAGAAATCTGCTGCAGGATCTTCAAAGCTCCATGGTGAAGGTGGCCCAATCTCCTGTGCCACAGTTCGCCCTCATCATCCCGGCTCACCACTTCTCCCACCTTGCATGCCATTGTTGTGCAACCATCTACTTGCAACTGATAAAGGTTCTTGGTTCGAACCCCTATCTTCCGGGTCTCTCCAGTAGTCTTACTACGTAGGAAGGATTTTCCTTCGCTGAAGACCACATCATATCCCTTATCCTCCAACATCGCCACAAAGATCAAGTTCTTCTTCAATCCAGGTACATACATGACATCCTTCAACACGAAGGGTTTACCAGACTCCCTCTGAAAGGATATGGTATCGATACCAGTCACACTGTATCTACCATCATCGCCCATCTCGATATGCACACCCAGATCTTTGTCCTCCAGATCTGAGAACAAATCCCGATCTCCCGTCATATGAAATGACGCACCGTTGTCCAAGAACCACACCGATCCCATCACACTTGAAACCAAGCATGCGATCAGTGAAAAGTCAAGCTCGAACTATGAAGCCAAAGCCTCTCCATCTGTAGATCTTCCCGCTTGCTTGTTTTTCTTCTTCTTCGGACAATTGGTAGCGTAATTTCCATGATCATGGCAGTGAAAACACTTCACTTTTGCCATATCCTGCTTCTTGCCCTTTGCACTGGAATGAGAAGTTTTCTTACCCTTCCCCTTCTTTTCTTTGGCAGCCAAAACGCAATTTTCTTCATCAGCTCCCTTTGATGAAGATCCGTCCCTGGTAGTCCTCATTATCTCCTCCTGCATGAGATCCGCCCAAAGGCGCTCCCATCCCAGCAACTTCTCCCGACCATTGACACTATCTTGATATGAATGCCAAGCCTTTGGAAGACCAAGGAGAGCTAGGTCCACCATGTCCTCATCTTCGAGAGTCACCCCCACACTTCCCAGCTCATCTTTGCATTGAGTGAACTTCGTGAGGTATTTGGCGATACTGTCGCCTTTCTCCATCTTGATGTTCCTGAGCTTATCTTTGAGCGCCAGCTTCCTTTGGTCACTCTTACTTTGGAATAGATCCGTCAAAGCTTTCCACATTAAATATGGAGAAGCCTTTCCATGCAGGCTGGATACAATATGATCCTTGACGCCCTCCAACAAGATCCTTCGACATTTCGCCATCTTCTTTTGCCATGCTTCGACTTCAGCAGGATCAGTGGGCTTTTGGACATCCGTATCTACGAACTCCTTCAGACCATTATCTTCTAATACTGCCTCCATGCAATCCTTCCATGCAACATAATTCGAACTGCCTTCAAGAGCATATTCGAGTCGCAAATCGTTGAAAGACATTTTCAACACCGGCACCAAGAAAACAAAACTGCTGCAAAATTCGAATTCCACCTCAAAGCTCAACCGCTCTAGATCGTGAGAACAAATTATTTCTAGCACAGAGATCGACTACAAGGGGCATTTACCAGACCTTTCACTTTCCGAAGAAAGATGAATCCGGAGGCTACCTGGCCCGCATGCAGACTCTGTCTACCGAAATAAGTTTGTAATCACTGTGATGATCAATCTCTGCTTCAATAGCTCTGATATCATGTAGAAATTTGCTGAATAATGATTAATTATCCACCGAGACTATCCTGATCACATACAATTCGAATTTATATGCAACACATAATCTCTTCCACTTAGATCATCACACATGCGGAAATAAAACAAGCGATAGCACATCAATTCATCATACACATTAACACAGTATGTATGGGGAAAGCTTATAGTTGAAAACCCCGCAGCTATTGTGTATATTATAATGGAGAAAACATGTAACAAACTCAGTACAATACTCCTCACAAGTACTCAGTACTATCTCATGAAGTTACACACAAACTAGCTTGGTTTTGAACAAGTCACGGGTTCAAAACACATCCACTAATTGCCTGCCTCTATTGCACAATCATGGCCTGTCTAAATAGAGATCCAAGGTTCGAATCTCCTTGGCTTGAAAACACAATCATCATGGGAAATTGCCTCCAAGTGTGGTGCAAATCTCATGCACAACTGATGTCACAACTGATAGCTGTACTCACCCTTTCATCTACCTCTTCCACTGGTCTCCACTGAACTATCCATGCACTGTAGTGAAATGATGTGTTCTTGAGTTGAATAATGAGTTAATAATTAATGAATTAAATAATATTTAATTCACTCCACTCATTACTAGTTGATTAGCTAGTTAAAATAATATCAACTGGTTCAACTAAGTTAAACCGAACACAACTCCACCAACTGTCTCATCAACTCCACCAAACTTCTGCCACTGAAGTCCTAATTGAAGTCAACCTTGCATGAGCTCACCAAAACTTTAGGAATAGCGTAATTCCTCTGTCAGATGCATGAGCCACTTCTGTAGCTCGAACTGAAGTGCTCCAAGAGAGTAAACTGAAGTTTAGAGTCCAAATATTATTAAGGGTAAATAATATTTGACTTCCCTATTTTTAGGATAGGCGGTCTAAAAATAGACTTCGACCTATAGGTCCAAAAATAGAGGTCCATCTATTTTTACCAACATGACCAATACTCCAAGAATAACATACTGCAACCCTTGGACCATGCTCCATATGTCTAAAAATAGCCATAGTCTAAAAATAGACTTTGCGCCAGAATTTGCCTGCGGGCCCACTTAGTGAAGGCGACTTCATTTCACTAAGCTCCATCATCTTGCTGCATTTTCAACATTATGACCTTTAGTTTTCTTACTTCTTGCTATTATATGCCTTCCGCTCTGTTGGGGTCCTCAACCTAGACCCTAGGGTAGCTTCTCTCGTAACAGAATTGGTGACTCTGCTAGGGATTACATCCATGTAATTCCTAGTTTCGGTTGTTTTTCATCTGATTTGGGTTCTCTGATTGGTTTGATCACTTTCCCAGTCTTATTGGTTTTTTATCCATCCAAGAAAAAGTCCTGATCTTCTAGATCAGGCTTGGATTTTTTAATTTTTCTTTGCTGCCTATTTTATACGCCATTTTTAGTTTACACAGTTGCGTATATATGCATTTTGGTCGAAATAAACATGCACATATGCGCGTTTCCTTGTACACAATCGCGTATGTACACTGGTTGTTCACTGTCGAGCTGCATATGGTCAGTTTCAAATGAAAAATTGATTTTTGGAGTCTTGTAAGGTGTTTTTTCCTGTTCTCGACCACTGTTGAACCTTTGATGTGCATGGATAGTGTTTCTGTCTATTGTGTATCCGTTTATCTCTTTCTTGCTTGAAAACGTAGTCAACCTATGGTTTACCTTGTTTCGTGAAGTTTCACTTTTGGCTTTTGCACCAGGGCTTCTTTCTAAGGTTCTTGGTTGTTCTGACATTTCAGAATAGTGAGTTTGTGTTGGTTTGCTCACCCTTTGCCTTGTTATTTCTTCACTTTTTGTTTTTGGCTTGTTGGCTTTCTTGGTTTCTTGAGAAGTGATTTTATATTGTTGTTCAAATCATTTGTTTGAGTTGGTTATCTCATTCTGTTTGTTAAGTCCCATCATTAAAGTGACATCGTTGGCTTAAGGAATTTGAGGTCTCTTGTTTGCTCAATTTGGTGATTTGGAGTCTTGGGAGTTTTGTGCTTTCTCAAAGATATTTTTCTTCTTCGTTAAAAAGAAAGAGGCACAAAAAAAATTGTTGTTTTCTTTTTATTTAACTTTTGGTTTTTGTTTTTTTTGTTTTATGGTTTTTCATCGTTTTTGGAGCAAGTTTGTAGTTTGTCAATTAGTCCAGATTTTCTTGGTTTTGAGAGAACTTTTTAAGTGAATTTTTCGCTTCTTGTATCAAGTTGTTTTTGGAATTTGTGTTGAGGGAAGTTATTGTTTTGGACTTGTCTTTGCTTTTGTGTCAAGTATTCAAACCTCTCTGTTGAGAAGCTCATTTTCTTCCTTGTTTAGAGTAGTCATAGAATCATGCATTTGGCATTGGTATTTTTGTATTAGTGTAGTTGCACTGTTAAGCATATTTAGTCTATAGTTTTTGAGTGTGTGAGCGTGATCTTGAAAAGAAAAGAAAATTTCTTGTTTTTGTTCATAGAACCTGTGTAGAAATATCTTTCATCGAAGAAAAAGTTGCATATGCATGTATCAGGTTTCTATTGATTTCTCCTTTGCGTCAAAACATTACAAGTTTCATCTCAGTTTACCCCTGACTTAAAAGAACATCCCTTAAAATCAAGCGCATAATTTTAAATGAACTATAACTTTTTGAAGTTTCCATTAATATACACCAACTAGTCTAGGTCATTAGGGAAATTGAATAGGTGAGTGGAGAGTTAAATCTCCAAGGCCACTGAAAATTTCAAACTTAGAAGTTGATTAATGAATGAAATCCAGCCTCGTTAAGTTATCTAGGAAAGCTCTCCTCCAGAGAGTCAATTGTGAGGGTGAGTGAAAGAAGAGAAGAGAGATACCTCGTCTCCTATTTTCTGGATCCCAACCAAATACTGTTCTGTCCAGCTACCGACCCGAACTGGTGATCATGGTTGATATTCCTGGGTGTCACATAGGTGACTGCGGAGGGGGAATACCTGTGGTACCTGAGGAAAATGTTGCATCACATCCATTATTACTTCTAGAGGGTGCCCTTGCGAAACTTGGCTACTTGCACTAGCGAAGGATTTTGTTTTGAGGTTAGCGTAGCTGTTTCTATTAATTTCGCTAGTAGGCCTAGGGCGTAATTACCCCAGACTATTTTCGGAAGGTCCTTATTTTTTCTTTCTTGTATTTTGGTGTCTGGTCCTAATAACCTGGAGCGGAAATACCTTAGAGCTGCTTGATTGCAGAATCTTATGGACATTTTGTAGAGAGTGATATTTGCTCCTAGATTTCCATAGATTTGTAATTTTTTGAGTATTTATAAGTTATCATAATAATTAAAAGTGGCTGACCGATCGGTTTGTTGATCGAAGAGGCTTCGTGGGATTTCTCCTGCATGTTCCGAGCCTTATTATAGAAGGTGTAGGAGAAATTCTGCTGGTGATTTCCAATCAGTAGCAGTGAACGCATCGAAGAGTGATCCTCCGTTTGGGACTATTATTTCTAAGGGTAGTCCTCGTGCTAGTCGTGATTTAGAGAGGAGTACTCCACTCCTTTCTTGGGTCCTTTTTCTGGCAGAAGAAGTTGAGGTTAAAGAAATTCCTGAACCTCCAGTTGCTCCTTCCTCTCCTCTTCCTGCTAGTTTTCCAGACATTTTATTATACATTGGGCCTCTGTCTCATAAATCGGCTAACCCTCATATTTCTCCCACTTTTATTTTGATTGCCACAGCTAGGAAAACAACTTCGACTATGAGTACTTCAAGTATGCATACCCCTCTTTTAGCAGAAGGAGGAGGTAATATTTCTATTTCAACCATCACTCCTAGTATTGCAATTTTTGGCTCTACCTCCATTCCGTCTACAAGTGGGGGCACCCGATATTTTTCTTCCCATAATGGTCCCTTTTCATTTGGGATGTATTCTAGTGAAATTCCCTTAGTTTCTTTCATTACTGCATATGTTGTCTCCATGCCCATGTCTTCTATGGCTAGTGGGTCAGCTTCTTTTCAGGGTTTTCCTTTCGGAAGTGGTTACATTCCTCATTCGAACCCTTCCTTAGGTTCTTTGCCTTTCTCTGCGCAAGGTCAAGGTTTTAATCATTTTCTAGGAGGTCAAAGTTCTAATGCTTTTCAAGGCTGGAACCCTGCTTTCAGTGGTTTAGGAACTGGGAATAATTTTATGTATGGTCATTAGGGGAACGTTCCTTTCTCTTCCGTAGGTGCTTCTCAGGGTTTCTCTCCTTTCGATAATGCATGCAACCCTTAAAAAGAGGTCTCATCTTCGTTTAACACTTCAATTGGGGGGAAAATTCCTGTTTATGGTAAACCTCTAGTGGGAGGATGTCCTACTCCGGGTTTCTCTGGGCCACAAGGTTTTCCTTATGGTCTAGCTTCTTCTACGAAAAATGCATGAGAGCTTGGTGCCTCAGCAAATCCAGGTTATTATTTTCAGAATGTTGGGAATCCTTCCCCTGGTGGATGGAATTCTCAGGGTCCTCCGTGCTTACCATTCCTAACAACCCTGAAGTTTCCAAATCTATCAAAGTTGACTAATGATCCTATCCAATACAACTTAGGTTGGCCTCTGTTTCCTACAAAACTTCCATCAGATATTCCGAAATTTAAACGGAATAATGGAGAGGATCCAACCGACCATTGTACCACTTTCCATTTATGGTGCTCATCGAAATCCCTTATTTATGGATCGATTAGGTTGAGATTATTTTAGTGCACCTTAATTATAAATGCTGCTAAATGGTACATTGAGATTACTGGGAACACTCTTGCTTCGTTTGGCGAGTTGGCTACTGTTATGCGAAATTATGGATTACGAATAAAACATTCTTCCCTAAATGTGGTGCTATGCATTTAGAAAAACAGATCAAAGAATTTGCAAATCATTTTCCTAACAGTAAATAGACACACATAATATATCAAGAAACCTACTTGGAATCCAAGCGCTTCCTAGTCTCCTTCTATCGATCTTGCTGTAGCTTCAAATCCAAGCTAGATCATCAAAATATTTCCTACAAGAATGAACACTAAAAAAAAAAGAGATTGCAATATAAAGATGGCTATTCATGTTAATCAGTTAAATCAATCAAACATGAAACATATACATCAGATAAGAATCCATAATATGAAATACATGAGCTTATATAGATACATATGTGGGAAAGTAAGTAGAAATCTTTATTAATGGATAGAAGGGGGAGTTTACAACCAACGACTGATTTGATGTCACCAACTCCAGCGTCATCCCAACCTCATCACAATGAATATCTCTCCAACAACATATCACTCAAATCAAACACTCAATTGAGAATCCAACAACATTTCTCTACCAAATTTCTTCCTTCTCAAGCACTAAGATCTGTGCTCAATTTTTAGATGAGCTAAAGTTAGTTTCAAAATCAATGACTTTCTAATAATAGGAAAGACATGTTCCCAAGCTCAGAGGTGTTAAATGGACACATGGATTCGAATTTTGACACATATCCACTCTTCTAGAAGGCACTAGCCAAGTGGAGATTCCAGAACAATGAGAATTTCACTCCAAATTTGACCAACACACCCTTGAGTGTAGGGAAGTGATTTGCAGAGCACCCTTGAGTGGGATTACCTGCATATGAAAAGCACTTAGCCCCTTGAGAGACTGCGTTGGTGAGCTCATAGGTGATATAACATATACTTCAAATCTTGGAAACCTTGCAATGGAAGTCATGGATGATTTGTTCTTTTTATTTGTCTTAGGGCATGTAGCAACGGAAATGATAAGAGATGATAGACCCTATTCATTGGTTTTGGGGATGATGTCCAGTTTAACTATGTCATTGGGAATGGTGTGCAAATTGACCTATAATAGATTTCCCCCTAAAGCATGAAGTTAGAATAATAATTTCAATATTTTTTGAATGAGATGCTTTACACTGTGCTGGGCTAGAGTTGAAGCGGAGTGATGACCTCCATAAATATTACAATACATTACATCATGATATATCCTATTGATCACAAATTTCAGAGGGAAGGCATTCTCATGCTTAGCACATAAGCTATCTAATAACAGTACATAGTGTAGAAAGTCGTCTATATTGGAATGTTTCCCAATATAGATATGCCTACAGATATAGGCCCATGTTCAGATGATGATCTGCATGTAAGTTCACCGTACATATGATGTGTATAACAATCCTGAAATGGTAGCTCGGATGGTGTATAATAATTTGTATTTAAGGTCACCATACAGATGTTGTGTATAACTAGATTTGGGGTCTTCTTATATCGTTCACTCAATCATTCGAGTACAAGTCTAGCCATGTGAATATATGATTTGTAGTTGAACATGGTAAGACATCGTTTGATTACCAACCAATGATGTGAGATGTTAACAAATGCAAGAGAACCACCATTGATGTTAACGACCCTCAAGGTACTGCAGTACATTTCGTAATACGTGAATAGATGATTTGATGTCGAATGCCAAACAAAATATTTCGGTCAAAAGTCCAGAAGTGAGGATCTTGTCGATGTTGTAACAAGCCTCACGGTATTGGAATATGATGTTTCTAAGTGAACTTCCTCGATGATGATTTGATGTCGACAGGAAGCCACTTTATTGTGAAATGAGAGTTATTGATTTCAGAGACAAAGTATAACTTGATATAGCAATGTTCAGGGATGAATGTCATGAGAATGAAGGTTTATGAGTATTTCAGAAGGATGAGTATTCACTGGATGACTTCTCTTGAATATATCAGCGACAATGAGATGAGTTGGCATCGTCGACCCAAAATCGAAGTAAAGATATGATGAACCATAGGTATGAATGAACCGTCAAGAAGATTACCCAACCCAAACAGTCATGGTGATGGAGTGAAGTGTCATGTTCAAGAGAGACCTGCTACCGTAAAAATTTCTGCTCAACTTCCCAAATTTTCCCCAGTCATTTTTCGACCAGTACCTCTTTATTTTTTAACAAGATTGAGGAGGATAACATATTCTTGATCTATAATTCAACCCTTTGGGCGAATAATGTATTGGTATTTAATAATTTAACGAGTCTAACGATGAATGAAACTTGATTCTTGCCATGATTGACAAGCCTGTCGCTATTTTATATTTTAACGAGCCTAATGACAGTGACAACCCAGTCCTTTTTCATATTTAGAGAGTTTGAAAAAGAGGACGAAATAAAAATCCATAAGTACTTTTTTCGTAAAGTTGTCACTCAGATCCGAAAAAGTGTAAAATAATATATGAGAGAACCTCTTTAGTCATGTTTGACTAACGTATTATTTTTTCGTAAATAATCTATCTCTATCTGGAAAAGGGTTAAGCTTATACTGAGTAGATATCAATTCATTTACTTTTACGAGCTTGAAAAGGCAAGCGCTCGACAATATTTTCACATTATCAGAGTCTGAAAATAGCTAAAAGAAGACTCCAGGGGTTCCTTTTTCACTGTTATAGAAGCTCGAAAAAGAGATAAAAGTGCGCTTCAAGTCCTTTTTCATTTTTAACAAAGCTTGAAAAGTAAGGATAAAAGTATGCTTTGTGGTCAAATCATTCTTGAAATGAATCTGCATGATTAATCTGTTGATCAGTTGTAAAACCATTTGAAAGTTACCATTTGGATTTTGGAGCTCTGAACTAGTTTCACCCCCGAACTTCAGCGGTTGATTGCATGCAATTGGTAAGAATGTTTTGAATGCCCCTTGCAAGAGCACATGTCGAATTCCCCTATAAGAGAAGATGCCCCCCAAGCTTCATTTCATTCACCTAATTAAACTACTAGTTACTAATAGCTGGATGGAATTAAGGTTCATTTACGAGATCAGATGGAAGAATCGTCATAATTAGGAGAGGATTTGTTTCATTTTTTAATGAGCTTGACACAGGAAAAGAACTATGCTCATGGAATGTTTCAGTTTTTAACGAGGTTGACACAGTAAAAGAACTATCCTCACAGGCACTTGTTTCATTTTTTAACGAGTTTGACACAAGAAAAAAGAACTATCCTCAAAGGTAATTGCTTCATTTTTTTAATGAGGTTGACACAAGAAAAAAGAACTACCCTCAAAGCCTGTTTCATTTTTTAACGAGGTTGACAAAGTAAAAGAACCATCTTCATAGTGCAGTTGGACTATTGAGTGTGCGATGGAAAAGACGTAGTCTGACGGAGTCATCATTTAAGGAGCTTGATGAGCACCATAAATGATAAGTTATAACATGCGTTGACGAGTCTTCTCCAGGGTTTTCATTGAATTTTGGAATTTCAGAGGGTAATTTATGTGAAATCACTGGCCGCCAAGGGGAATAACTATTGGGACCAGCTTGATATTTCACTGAAGATGTGAATAAAGGATCAAGCTGTTCAGTACTCATAAGGGAGGAACCAGATAGGATTCCAGATGATGACATGGGTGAAGTCAATGGACAAAACATAGAAGATGAAGCAACAGTAGACGCTGTCGCAACTGAAATAGATGGTTCAGTCTAGGATGTTATCTCAGCCATGGTCAAATGACCTAATGTATACCCTATATAATCTATAGGAACTCGAAGTGAAACAGGATCAAAAAAAGTAGAGGAAGGTGATTGAGGAAAAGACTCGTACAGGTAAATCTCCTACCGAAAATGAGTTGGAGTTAAAGGTGTCTTGTCTTGTGGTATTTATTCAATCGAAATCAAACCAGTTGGAAGAAATTCACCATCAGGTATAAATTATATTTCAGGTGGTTGACTACGCGATATGGGAGACTCAATGGCTACAAGAGATTGTGGAGTGACCAATACAGAAACAACTTCCGGTTGTTCGACTTTGGGATCAAGAATTCCTCCACTTAGGGCATATATCAACTGAAATGTAAGGGGATGATAGACCCTATTTCATTTTCCCTAGGGATGATGTCAAGTTTGACCAATAATAGTTACCCCCTAAAGCATGATGGGATCTGGATCAACTTTTGATTGAACAACATCGGGTTTAGGAGGTATAGTCTCACTGATTGGATGGATTGTGACCACAGGTAGTTGTGAGAACTCCTTCTCGACAACAACAGATGAACTAGGATTTGTAGAAAAAACTTGTGTCCACTCTGGAATATGTGAATATGATGCTTCACCAGAGGTACTGATGGTACTGGTTTCAGTAGAGCGATATCGCCTTCACTGACGAGAAGTAACTTCCGGTGGTAAAGGTGATTTCAATGTTAATCTACGCAAATGATGGGAAAAGGGATGGTATTCTTCCATGATGACGAATTTATTTTATAACCAAAAACAAATAAATAAAATAAAAGGGTAATTATAGGCAAAAGGTTTACCAAGAAACTGTGAACTACAAAATACCTCTTGGTGAACCAATAAGTACGAGCAGGCAATCTCCCCGAATGTTGTGTTCGGTGTATCAAAATTTACAAGGCGGCCGACTCGATTCACTATGGATGGATAGAAACCTAAAGTTTTCCTCCCAAATATACTTGAAGGTATGTGGAGGCCCAAGTCTGTAATAGCGCTGTCTAATGTGAAACCACACAGTGAGAGTACCCCTTTATACTTTTCGTACTATAACACCGCCCGATATACCTGAAGGTACGTGGACAAGCTACGATATACTTACGTACATGGAGTGAGGTATCACACTCGAAATTTATCACAAACAATTAACTACGGCTGCTATGTTTTACGACGTCGGAACATGTCTCTAGCCTAGACCTTCTAAAATTATCGTTATGGTTCCAATGCTTTGTTAGGTAAATTGATGTAAATTTTAAGTTGATCTTGTTTATCAATTTTCCTTTCAAGGTTCACCGCGATGATGTGATGGAAATTCCTAAAATTAAAACTAAAATGATAAGAAAACTTTTCAATTTTAGTTTCTTCTATGAAAATCCTAGTTACTAGAGGGAAAGAGCAATCAGTTTGAGAGAAAACAACAAAAAGCACAAACTAATATGCAGCTTTCCTAATTTTTTCCTATGCAAAACACACAATCCACTACATGCAAATGCAAGTTTTTATTTTCAGTCCCTTTAATGTGAATGCAGAAAAGGAAACTAAATGCATCAAATCAACAAAAACAAATGCCTTTTACTTTGAGAAATGAGGAATTAAACAACAATTTCTCTTTTAGGAAAAACGAAGAATTTAACTACAATTTATCCTATAGGAAAAGAAGAATTTAACGATAATTTAATTTTCAAAAGCAAATGAATCTAATGCAATAATGAAAATAGTTTGAAATTAATTTGTCAATGATAAAGAAAAACAATTTAAAGAGACATTGAACAAACTTTTCTTTCAAAGGAGGAAGATTCAGGTAAAGTCACTGGTCTCTATGAGGCATTAGGCAATTGAAAATAAAGAAAAAAAAAGGCTACAAAAATTTCAATGAAAAATTCAAAGGGAATTTGGCTGGCCTAGGGGGCAACACAGTCTCTAAGGGGAGAAGTGCGTTGCAAAGCACCGCTGAATGGGAGACATTGTTTTGCAAAGCACTGTGTCCTGTTCAACAGTGCGTTGGGCGCAACAGAGAACAAAACTCAAGCTGTTTAACACACTTCTAATGAAAATTTTTATTTCAAAAAGCCTAATATTGAGAATAAATGCTACTGGGTGGATAAACAAAAGCAAACACACCAAGTATGAAGGGTAAAATCCTGAGTAGAGTCACCAATTTTTAATGCAGAATTATGGATTATGGATAAAACATTCTTCCCTAAATGTGGTGCTATGAATTTAAAACAACAGATCAAAGGCTTTGCAGATACTTTTCCTAATAGTAAATAGACACACAGAATAGATCAAGAAACCTACTTGGAATCCAAGCGCTTCCTATTATTCTTTTTTCGTTCATGTTGTAGCTTCAAATCCAAGCTAGATCGCCAAAATATTTCCTGCAAGAATGAACACTAAACAACAAAGAGATTGCAATATACAAATGGATATTCACGTTAATCAGTTAAATCAATGAAACATATAAATCAGATAAGAATCCATAATATGAAAGACATGAGCTTATACAGATACATATGTGGGAAAGTAAACAACAATATTTATTAATGGATAGAAGGGGGAGGTTACAACCAACGATTGATTTGATGTCACCAACTCCAACATCATCCAAGCCTCATCACAATGAACATCTCTCCAGCAACATATCACTCAAATCAAACTCTCAATTGAGAATCCAACAACATTTCTCTACCAAATTTCTTCCTTCTCAAGCACTAGGATCTGTGCTCAATTTATAGATGAGTTGAAGGTAGTTTCAAAATCAATGAATTTATAATAATAGGCAAGACATGTTCCCAAGCTTCAAGTTGTCAAATGGAAACATGGATTCGAATTTTGACACATATGCACTCTTCTAGAAGCCACTGTCCAAGTGGAGATTCCAGAACAATGAGAATTTCACTCCCAATTTGACCAACGCACCCTTGAGTGTCGGGAAGTGCTTTGCAGAGCACCCTTGAGTGGGTTTACCTGCATATGCAAAGCACTTAGCCCCTTGAGACACTGCGTTGGTGAGCTCATAGGTGATATAACATATAATTCAAATCTTGGAAACCTTGCAATGGAAGTCATGGATGATTTGTTCTTGTTCTTTGTCTTAGAGAATGTAGCAACCAAAATGATAGGGGATGATGTCCAGTTTAACCAGGTCATTGGGAATGGTGCCCAAATTGACCTATAACAGCTACCATGTTTTTGAATCATTTTCAGTTGCTTGTTTTTTATAATGATAGAACTGAGATTCTAGCCAATTTCCAATAGGATAAGGCAACACACATTTATGACCATATTCGGGAATGGAGGAGAAGGAAAAGGCTCATTAAAGCCTATATTCCCAATTAATTCCTTCTTGAATGGTTCCTCAAATCCTTACATCTAGAAATATCAAAGGATGTATCTCTTTCTTGGGTATTCACTAAGGAGAAAGCCATCTTTAGAGCCCAAAAATTGGAACTGATCTATTCTCAGTCTGGGAATCTTAATAATATCTTGCATGATGCTCCTCATTCCAAGATAGATTTAGCCAAACCAAAGCCAAGTCCCCATGCTGAAGGGCTTGTTGGTTTGATCGATAGTAACATGGCTAAGCTTTTGAATCAATTGCAGCAACTATCTCCATAATCTACTCCTCCTATTTAGGATACGCCGTCAGTGTCTACTCCTTCCTAGCCCTTAACGATTAATGATGTCCAATATTCTAACCCAAAAGGAAATCAACAATCTGATGGGAAGAAGAAGAGACATAATAAGAAGAAGGATAAGGATGGGAAGGGTAATGCGAACAAATCCAACGATAATGTTGGAGAGGGTAAGAGAGAGTCGAAGAAGAAAGTCAATTTTCCTTTCAAGTTATGCACTAGATACCATCTCACTCATCTCTGCCATAAGATTCAGGATGCTCAGCGCTTTTTAGCTCAACAGGGTTCCTCTATTTCCGAGGCTATCCTGACCAATCCTTTTCCCAAAATGAAACAAATTCTTGCTAGTGTGAATGCAAATACTGGAGCTCCAACACAGGGGAACTAGAAGGGGGGGAATTCTTCAAATGTATATATGGTGAGTACTCACATTGATGTCACCACGAGATCATGTGATTCTGGTGAATCTGAATCTTTGAAGGCTAAGGTCGCTCCTAATATTTCCAAGCTACTCCATATTGAAAGGCTCACAGTTGAGCCTATAGCTTGCATGCCGAAAGGTTCTGCTAAATGTTCGACAATCAACCCTAATGCCAAGGTAGCTCAAAACTACTCCATTGTAGAAGATATGGCTCAGAGTACTTGTGCTATGTTTGCATTGGAGGTACTCTAGTCATGCCCAACACAAAGGAGTGTGATGCTCATTGAGATCGGGGTGATATATCCAAAAAAATCTCTTATGATCACATTCGATATGTCAAATCTGAAGAAGAGGCTTCCTCATCATATGGCTTTTCAAATCAAATCTACGTATCAGAAAATCAATATTTTTCGAATGATAGTCAATGAAGGTGCTTCCACATGTGTGATGTATATTCCATGTCAAAAAGCTATTGGATCTCCTCAATCCATTCCTTAACCTAATCTCCTGACTGCATTTGATGTTCATTCTCACAGGCCACATGGCATTGTTCCAGCTTTGCCCATTTGTGTTGGGGGAAAAGTTGTCAATATCGAAGTAGAAATAGTTGATGCCCATTTGGACTACAACCTTCTATTGGGAAGAATTTATTGGATTTATGAGATGGATTCCATTGCTTCATCTGCAGCTGAAATTTATTATCAATCTATTGGTGAATATGTATATTCCGATCTAGTTTCTCTTTCACTAGAGGATTTGGATGGAGATGTGGCTCTGGCTTGGACACTTAACTCATCTTCTTCTTTAGACTCCCTCGATACTGTTCTACCATATGAGTATGCAATCATAGAGGCAATGCCAGGTGTGGAAAGACCATGGGATGATTTACATCATCGATCATATTTTCTACTATATTTTCGTGAGGTTGAGTCAAGATTACCTAGCCCTGTGTCAACTGGTCGTGCTCACCCGATCCTGAACCCTTTGGCTCCAACACAAATTTTTTACGAAGGTAATATGGTTTTTATTTTAGAAACAATTCTGGTGAAAATTTCCAGGAATGTTTTCATCAGAGCTGAGTGTTCCCCTAAAGTGATTCAGATCTATACCAATCTCTTTAAAGAGTTTCGTGATGTGTTCGCTTGGTCTTACGAGGAAATGTCTGGAATTGATCCATCTATTGTCTAGCATGAGATCAAGACTTATGAGAATGCTAATCCTATACAGAAAAAGCTTCGACCGGTCAATCCTAGGAAAGCTGAAGCTATCAAGGGCGAGGTTGAGAAGCTACTTAAGGCGGGTTTCATATACCTCGTTCCTTTGACTAAATGGGTTTCGAATGTAGTTCCCATGGACAATAAAAAAGGAACAATTTGTGTATGCATTGACTTCAGAGATCTGAATAAGGCATCTCCGAAAGATAATTAGCCCACACCATTTAATGATCATATTATTGATGAGTGTGCGGGGAATGAGATTTTCTCCTTCATGGATGGTTTCTCTGGGTATAATAAGATTACCATCCATCCTGAAGATCAACATAAGACTGCTTTTATTTTTCCCTGGGGTACGTTTTCATACAAGAAGATGCATTTTGGTATTAAAAATGCTGGAGCTACTTTCCAGTGGGCCATGTCTTATGCTTTCCACGATATCAAGCATATCAGCGTAGCTTATTTGGATGATTTCGCTGCTCGTTCTCGAAAGAGAATTGATCATCCTTCTCATCTTCGACATATTTTTGAAAGTTTTTGTCATTATAAAATCTGGTTGAATCCGAATAAGTGTGTTTTCGTCGTCACATCTAATCAGTTGTTGGGATTCATTGTGTCTAATGAAGGGATTTGTGTAGATCCCTTCAAGGTTGAGGCAATAATTTAGTTTCCTCCCCTATCTTCTATTTGTCAACTTCAAAGTGTTCAAGGAAAAGCCAATTTCTTAAGGAGATTCATCGTTAGCTATGCTGAGATTAAAAAAGGGGTTATGAGATTTTTGAAGAAAGGAATTCCATTCTTGTGTGATGAATTCGCTCAAAGCTCATTCGATGCTTTGAAAAAGGAATTGAACTCTCCTCTTGTGTTGAGTACACCTATTTATAGTAGAGTATTCATTTTGTATGTTGTTGTGGTAGCATCTAATATAGGTATGGTTCTAGTTCAAGAGGATGATTCTCTTTGTGAGAATGTTATTTATTATCTAAGACAAGGCTTGGTGGGTCTTGAATTGTGATATTTCCCATCGAGAAGTTAGCTTCGGAAGTCGTCCATGTTTTCCAGCGACTTAGGTATTATCTTCTTCTTCACAAAAATTATGTTTTGGTAGCCGTCAATCCGTTTCAATTCGTTCTCAATAGGATAGTGATTGGGGGAAAATACAATAGATGGATTGTCATTTCACAAGAATTCGATCTCAAGTTCCTATCTGCCAAATCCAAGAAATATTTTGTATTTGTGAAGTTGATATCTGAGTTGACTTGTGGAGAAGAGATCATTTATGAGGAATTGTTCCCTAATGAACATATTTTCGTCATTTCTTCACAAGATCAATGGTATGGAGATATTATTCTCTATCTCCACACTTCAAAGTTTCCCCTCGCTTTTTCGAAGGACGCGCATAGACAATTGCGTCACTTGGTGAAAAACTATCTAACCATCAGTGACATTTTATATCGTCGAAGGGTTGATTCAATGCTTAGACATTTCTTAACCCTCAAAGAAGCTAAGGCTGTGTTGAATGATTGCCACAGTGGAGCTTGTGGTGGTAATTTATTTGGGCTTACTACAACTCAAAAAATTCTGCGTGCCAGATATTTTTGACCCTCGATTTTCAAAGATTGTTGACGTGGTAAAAAATTGTCATCTTTGTCAAGTTTATACTCGGAAGATGCACGCTCATCCAGCTCTGCTCTTTCTTGTTACCATTGTTGTTCTATTCACTAAGTGGGGAATTTATTTTACTACTTGTAACCTGCATTCAACATAGGGTCATAAGTACATTATTGTAGCAGTGGACTACTTCACGAAGTGGGCTGAGGCTAAGCCTACTTTCTCGAACGATGGTGAAACAAAAAACCTGTTTCTGTTCGACCAAGTCATTTCTTGCTTTGGTATTCCAAAAGAGATTGTCACTAACCATGGCAGTCATTTTTAGAACTCCATGATGGATGAATTAGCTCTTAAATTAGGTTTAAGGCAGGAGAATTTTTCTCCTTATTATCCTCAGGCCAATGGGAAAGTGGAGGTTGTGAATAAATCATTGAAGGTTATCCTGCAAAGGAAGATCAATAAAGCTAGATCTAATTGGCATGTCATGTTGTATCCTGCGCTTTGGGCATACCGGATGTTAGTTAAGACTGCAACCAGTTTCACTCCTTTCCAACTAGTTTATAGATTAGAATCAATCTTCCCTATTGAGAGTGATATTCCTTCCCTTCAACTAGCTGTTGAGATTCTTCCAAACACTTCAAGTCTTGAATAATGCCTTGTTTATCTGGAATGTCTCGATGAGAAACGTTGATATGAAACTACAATTAATGATGCTCATAATAAAATAGTGAAGGTTCAATATGATAAGGATGTAAAACCTAGGGTTTTCTTTGAAGGCGACCTCGTCCTGGTCTATGACCAAGAGAAGAATGCCTTGGGGGTAGGGAAATTTAAATCCATGTGGTACAATCCTTTCATTGTCAAAAGAGTCCTTAAAAAGGGAGCTTATGATTTGGTTGACTTTGAGGGAAACAAGTTGGCGGAGCCCATAAATGGGCTCTATCTTAAGAGGTATTTTGCTTAGGCTTCTGCCTAACATTTGCTTTGCTTTGTACATATTATATTTTTTGTGCATATCTGTCTATCAATTTCATTGCAACGTTGATATTTTTGATCTGCCTTGGCAGGTATCTATGGATGATATGATTCATTTTGGCTTTGTCGATGGTGCTATTCAACGCACCTGGAATCATGCTTCCACGGATTGGGTAATCTACTATCCATCTGGTCAGTTGTTTGTTTCAAGGGGCATATGTATTGGTATTTATTCAAATAATGTTGCAGAATATACTGATGTGGTCAATCTACTATCTGAAGCAATATCTCTTGGTGTTGGTTCATCAGTAGTGTACTTGGACTCACAACTAGTGCTTTCTCTGTTGAATAAAATCTAACATGTCAGAGATCCATATTTATATCGCCATTTATGAGAGTGTGTTTATTAAAAAGATCATTTAATTATGTTACATATATTCACATTCCACGATCATAAAATGCATTTTTTGATTCATTAGCTAATCAAGCAATTGATTGGCATATAATTCATTCATCACATTAAATATAAAAAATCATCAATAATAATTGTATATATGAGATAGTCACATCATAAAATCGTTGTATATAGATCAGAGTTATATGTTCAAAAATATACAAAATTTGACAACAAGGTCCTACAAAATTAGGGCTTATGGGCCTTGCCCTGGATGAGCATCTCGTAAGAACACTATGGCAGTAGCCACACGATGTAATAGTTACACCCAATCGCATGGTACACCAACCACATGTCTTTGAATATCCCTTGGGAGGTCTTCCACTGTAGCCATAGGGACCTCATGGGTCAGACCTTCCAAGTTCCTCTGTATGGCATGGAGTACTCTCTCAAGATCTGCTGCGACATTCTCTACCCATATTCCATGTCGCCTTTTCCTCGGTAGACCCTCAGGTCTAACTGGTCCAACATATATATCATGATCAATAATTTTGCTAGTACTGTGTCCTATCAAAAATATTTTCATATTATATTTTTCGAAAATCCAAAAAATAAAATAATAAAAAAATAATTTAATTGCGATCTTACCAATTGATCCCCATGCAGCTCCAGGTGGTAGGGACACATCTGGGTCTGCCTTGAAGTCCATACCTGCATAAGGGTAATCCTTTATGGTGATCACCTATTCTTCCCACCATAGGAAGAACTCATCATGAAAGGTAGTCCTGGGGACCTCGCCGCCCCATAGTCTCTTCATTAGATCAGCCATCATGCTATACGTGGATCTCGTGGGCTGTTGATGGTTGATATCACTTTGTGTTGAAGCTCAGGTAGTCTCTCGAAAATGAAAGTACACATGATAGTTCCATATCTGAATTTTTTGGTCTTACTTTTCTGGATATAATTCAGTTGTTTTTTCAAATTGGTCAACAATGTTGTGCACCAATCATACAGTGTAGTTAGGAAATCAATTTCCAAACACATAGTTGCATATGAGGCCTGGAGTAGTGAAGTCGATCTAGCTATTCAGACTATAGTGAAAAGAAAGATTTTCATATGTAATCCTTGTACATCTCTAATTTGGATTTGGGTCCCAACCTTCTGAGTATCTTCTGAGTAGTATAGCCAGATGTAGTCATCTACATTAAGCCCTCCTAGTGCCTTACCCTGCAAATTCACTGGCTCTCCTCTTCGAGAAATCCCAATGATGAAGTAAATATCTTCAATCTCAATTATCAATGGAATTTGATCAATCATGAATGCATATTCTTCGGGCTCTTAGTAATCTACAAGCATCTCCAACAATTTTGTATTTTTTTTCATATTGGGCATTTTGAAGAATTTTGGCAATACGTATCCTCAGAGAACTTCCAAAGACAAGGCATCTTACATTACCTCATTATCAATTGCACTATTCTCCCTCTCTCTCCAACTGATTTTCATCCTGATTCAATTAAAAGTTTCATCCATTAGATATGCTTTTTGAAAAATTACTCTACGCATACACAGGTTTCATTTTCACACAGTCGCGTATATACGCAGCTTGGATATTTTCAACCCACGTATACACAGAGGGTTAATATAAAAATCTGATTCCTACAGTGAAATTAACTTAAAATTAATTAAATTGATGAAGAAATTCATAGCGAATAGGTTTGAGAAGGTTACCTGGAAGATTTGAGGTGATTCGACTGAGAATTGGTTCAGATTCAACTTGGGGGTTTTTTTCTCTAGAGTTTTTTTCTCAAATTGTCCAATGCACAAATGATAAATGTGAGTTCAAAGGGCCTATTTATGCCCAAATTTCAAATTTTTTCGAAACCCACTTTTATAAAGTTTGTTTTTACTGTTTGAATTTGTCCAAGAATTTATGACATTTTGGTTTGTAAGTGCCGAGATATGTTGTTTTCAGGACCATTTGACGATTTCGAGATGATTTTTACCGCTTTGATTCCATGACCATTGACCCATCATGGCAGGTATTGTGTTAATAAATGGAATATAGGTTAGGTAAATTCACTTTCCCTTGCACTTATGCACTCTAGCCTCCATACTGAAATATTTCCATAGGGTCGACCCCATCATGCTATGATTATTAAACCATTTTCACTCGCCAATTTATAAAATCATGATATGATGGTAGAGCCATCCTTTACATGGGATTCCTAGTTATATCCTCGCTAGCGTATGTTGCTGTAGCTGCAAAATTGAGTAGGCTCGAGAGTCCTCGTTAGTCCTGCCATGACCTGTGCGACGAAGCTTCTTTCTTCTTCTTCGCTATCTTTCCGACTTTATACCACAGAGGCTCCCTATTGTTGAGTTGTTCTGCTACATTGCATATTGATCATTTGTATATCTTGGCCTTAAGACGACTTCACTTCGAATTGTGTATAAGCCAACTTTTTAACCATGTCCTTCTACAAATTCAACTTTGAAATCACTTAACATTTGCAACTTAACACCCTTTTCTTGTGGAAAAAACATTCCTGTGAGTGTCATCTACTAGTTTCACCACCTTGCATTGAGCATTGGATTATTCCTATCCAAGGAACTAGTGCATTATTTCCCGACACTCGTTCTATCCACTTTACTATAGGAATTATTTTATTCCTTTTTAGGATTTCAATATGAAAAAGAAAAAAAAAATAAATATCCCAAAAAGGATCCAGAATGGGACATTACTTCCATATTTGATGGTAGCTAAGATTCAGTTGTGTCGCCCTTGAACAAAACACAAAAGGAAAAGTATTTTCTACATTGGGATGCTCTTTAGTTTGACTTAGGAGAGCCATAACCTTGTTATTGAGTCAATACTCCCCTGGTTGGTTATCTCTTCCAATCATATGGAGGGTTTGTTCATGCCTCCTGTATGACAAGATTATACAAAGTTATCATATGCTACCATAGTCACATTTTGAGTTGTGATTTTTTTCAAGGGAAGTAAACCTGAGTCACCCTTACTGTGGTGTCTCTTGACTCATTTTTCAGTCGGCCATCCCCGTTCTGTCAGAGTCTTATTCTATCACATCAGATATTTGGTCCTTTTCTCATGCTGGTTTTAGGTCTTCATTGACTTCTTACTGGAGGGTTTTCTCATATTGACTTCAAAAAATTTCTCTGAGAGTAAACCTAGAGCTGCACCCTGGCCCTATTTACATCACTGTTAGGTGATCTTATTCTCAACATTTGATCAACACCATGTGTATTTGACTGAGTGGTTTCCCTTGTGTTCGACGTCAGCTTTGATTATTACACCTGGGATTCGTGCAATACCTTGGGTTCCATTTGACCCTATCGGTGGATTCCTCATCTCTTTGTCAGCTTTCATTATAAGTTGGTTTAGAGGGCTTCTGTCATGCACTAGCTACATTTCGTGCATGCTGGAAATGTGCTTCAGGTTGGTTAATTCATCTTTATTCATTTGATTCCTTCCAAATATTGGCCCGAGGTGTACAATCGCACTAGATTTATGTGGGATGCCTTAATGCCTTACTTCCAACAGATATTTTTCCATTGACTCTGACACATTAATCTGGGAACAAGGTCTAGAGTCCTTTTGTCAGTACCTTAGGGTTTTCAGTCATTAGTGGTAGAATCCTTCGCTATCGACAACGAGAATACATCAATGTCTCCTGATTGGTAGATTCTATCAAGTGTTCGACTTCAACTTATTCATTCACACTTGTTAGATTTTACTGGGGTACCTTGACTCTCATCATCATTATCGGTGAGTTGTCTTGTGTTTGTTAACGGTATACATTAATGATCGATAATCAAACGATTTCTCACATGGTCGACTTCAGCTCATTTATTCCCATAGTGTATAATTGTACCATGGTGATCGGTGAAGACCTTAGGTTTGCATCAACATGCTTTGGTTCACTTTGATACAATTATCTTCCAGTGACACCATCCACTTTATATGTTGCAGTTCATCACAACAACATATTATATGTTGGCACCTGAGTTGCGTGCAATACCATTGTTCCACCACTTATGATTTGGTACTTGGAGATTCAATTGTGACTTCAGTGATCAGATATCTTAAAGCATCATTGACCAGTTCTTCTATATGTGATACTTTGACATGACTTTGATATGTACCTTTTGGGGCAGTGACAAGATGATTCACTATGTACTTTACATTTTTTTCTATACTTGTATACATATTGGATGCGCTCCATACTTGATGTGCATACATGTTTTACTTTCATTGAGCATGGGTATGCCCACCTTAGACATGAGCTTGCTTTCTAATTTCTTTCACTAGTTTTTTGGCAGGCTGAAATTTGGTGAAGTCCTCTCAAGTCCTCACATATTATTTCTTATGCACATAATACATTTTGGCCATCATCTACCCCTTCTGACCTCATATATTAGGGGGCATCTATTATAGCATTATTTATCACCTCTATATACTTGATGATCTATGTAATGGCCTTGGGCAAACCTTTCCATTGAGACTTGTTCCTTTACCTGAAAACAATATTTTGAATTCCTTACATGACTCTTCCCTCTCAAAAACGCGTGCAGATGCGGGTCCACTTGTTTTATGAAAATCAAACCTATGGATATAAATTATTTCCCTAAGTGTGCTGGTCACACTTAGAACAACATAAATAAATATATTTTACCTTTTCCTTAAAATTAATAGATAAGGGAAGAAAACCTACTTATAATCTATTCAATATTCCTCGCCTCCCTTTCGTCGTTCTGTCGCTCTCAATCGAACTGAACTTGTTTGATTGGTACCTGCAATGAAAAATAGAAGACCTAAAATGACATAAAGGCATATGATCTATTCATGTTAAACAAATTGAATTGATTTCATTTTTAAATACACATATAACATCATTGACACATGTATTAGGAAAGGAACAAATGTATTTATTATGAAGTAGAAGGAGAAGTTACAACCAGCTGGATCGATTTGATGTCAACACGCTCCAACTTTAGTCCCATCCTCATCACACCAACAATCATCACTCCATCAACATAACATTACATGCAGAAGACACATCCAAGAGCTGTGATCTCACCAGCATAACTCTACTAATTCAAATTCTCACTCTCTTGTGCAATATGATTAGTGCTAAATTTATAAGTAGATGAAGGTAGTTTGACATTAATGAATCATTGAATAGCTTTTCCAAAACTGGATGAAGAGGTTTCCTTATTCATGGGAATAGGAGGATAAGAGGTTCAATGGCACCATGGTGTCCATATTCAAAGTTATTAGATGACGTGATAGCTAGAACAACTTCTAGAAGCCACTAGAGAGTGGGAAGATTCCCGGAATCCAATGAAAAATTCGCTCCTAGTCGACCAAGCACTCTAAGTTGAGCCTAGATTCTCTGCAATGCATCTTTGCATGGGAGTAGATGTTCTGCAAAGCACTTACTGCAGACTAGGGGTGCGTTGATGGCTCAATGGAACACTTCAACTGGCATCTAAGAAGTGAAACTTTCATGAAGGAAAACCATTAATGGAATGACTTGTTTAGGGCATGTAGAAACTAATTTAGAGTATGATAGACCATAATTGATACTGATATGGGTTTTGGGAGTGATTCCAAAATTGACCTGTAATAGCTGCCCCCTAAAGCATGAAGTCAAAAGTGATAATGTTCATTGATATGATTTACAATGTGATGAGTAGGATCTAAAGCGGACGGTGACTTGTATAAATTACAATACATTACATCATAAAATATTTTCATCTTGGACATGAATTGATGACGGAGGCATACCCATAATCAACACATAAAATATCATAAAATCAGAAATTCATCTACATATATAGTCCAATGATAGGATGAATATCTGTGTAAAGACCATCGTACAGATGATTTGGTACTACTCCTGAAATCGTAGCCCAAATGGATGAAACTAGATACTGGGTCTTCTATCTCATTAACTTGATCGCTTAAGTACGATTCTAACCATGTGAATATGTGATCTGAAGTCGAACATGGAAAGACACCTCTGATTACCCGCCAATGATGTAAGCCGTTAACAGACCCGAGAGAAACTACCATTGATGATAATGGCTCTCAAGGTTCTACAATAGATTCTGCATGGTATGAATAGATGATTTTATGTCGAACACCATACAAATTATTTTGGACGAAATAAAGTGATGTCGACCCTATTATGGAGAGAAACTTACCATTGATGTAAGAAGTACCCAACCTCTTGAGTTGAACTTTCTAAGTCAACTTGCTAGATGATGAGCTGATGTCAACATGTAGTGACTCGTCGCAAGAGGGCCTTGATGTTCCCCCCATTGATGACACGAAACAAGAGTAATTATTTTCGAGACAGAATGTGACTGATGAAGCAATGTTTAGGGATGGAAGTCATGAAATGAAGGTTTATGAGTATTGTTACAACATTTTTGGTCATTTAACCTATTATCATTAGATGAACCAGTACACATTGTAAGAACAATTTTACCCTAAGTAAAATTACTTTCACCATGTAAAATAATATTTGTCTATATTTCCTAGTCATATTTAACCCAGAACAAGGAAATTAATTAAATAAATCATTATTTATTTCATTATTTCCTAGGAATAAGTTATTCAAATCATTATTTAAATAATATTCCTAGTTAAATTTGACTAAATCATTTTTTAAATAATTGAATAAATCATTATTTATTTAATTATATTCCCACCATCTCCCTAAAATAATAAATAAATCATTTATTTATTTATTGTTTATAAATAAAGGAATTGACCCAAGTCAAAAGACCTTTTTCCTCCAACAAATATAATAAAATATTCCTAAAGGGTGGTTCTAGAATTTGATTAATAATATTTTATTCATGCACCAAGTTCTAGATAACCCTAATATTTTGTTATAAATAGGAGGGTTTTCCCCATTCATCAGTCACCTCCATTGCATTAGATCACTCTGGATCTACTCTTGGTCACCTTTTTCATTTTTACTTTGTGAGCTCCCATTGAGTTCTATGTTTGTTTGGGTTTTCCACATCAACAAGAGAGAGGAACTTTAGATCTGAAACACTGAGGACTTTCAAGAACCCATCCCATTGAGGAGAACTGGAAAACACCTTTCTTTTTTTCCTCTCAGGTGCCCCTTTTTAATATAATATAAAAATTCTTTCAAATACATTATTCTTGTCTTATCTATTGGATGCATGGAGCCATATTTTACTTTATCTGCTTAATATCTTTCAAATCTGTATTTGTGCAGCATTATTTAGATCACCTAACTTCATATTTAAAGATATTTTGCAACCATAATTGATGTTAGGGCTATTTGTATGCGTAGCTAAAGTGATCTTTTACGACGAAGATTCACTAACGATATTAATGCAAAGGATGAGGAATAACTGAGTGAATTATGTTGAACATATCGATGAAATTGAATGAGTTGGAAACATTGACCCAAAATAAAAGTTATGGATGGTGTGATAGACCATAGGTATGATAGACCATCAAATAGATAACCCAACTCAAAATTCACAGAGATGAAGTGAATGAGTGTCATGTTCAAGAGTGACTTGATACCATAAAGTGTTTTATCCCTTTCCAATTTTCCCCAGTCATTGCTGACCAATACCTCTTTATTTTTAAACAAGCTTGAGGAGGATAACATATGTTTGATGTATAATTCCACCGTTTGGGTGAATCCATCGCTATTTGATGCTTTTACGAGACTAGAGAAGGTGAAACTCGATCTTGTCATGTTGGAAAAGTCCATCTCTATTTGACATTTTAATGAGTCTAAATCACTCATTTTTCATGTTTAGAGAGTTTGAAAAGGGGACGAAAAGAAAACTCCACAAGTTATTTTTCCTAAAATTGTCTCTCGGATTTGAAAAAGCGTAAATAATATCTGAGGGAAACTCCTAGCCATGTTCGACTAGGGTTTTCCTTTTTCGTAAACATAATCTATCTCAGTCTGGAAAAGGGTTAAACTTATACTGAGTAAATGTCGTTAATTCCTTTTACAAGCTTGAAAGGACAAGTGCTCGAAAATATTTTCATATTTTGGGAGTTTGAAAAGAGCTAAAAGAGGACTCCAGGGGGGTTCCTTTTTTGTGTTTAACAGAGATCGAAAAATAGATAAAATTGTGCTCTATGGTCAAAATTCATTTCACGATCATGCATGACCAATTCACTATATTCAGCTGTAAACCTGCTCAAAGAACCACCAAACGGATTAAAAATACCTGTTTTAATAGTAAAAATGGGTAAAACCATAGTCAATTTATTAAATATGCATAAATTAATAAGAAAGACTATTAAATAAGAAATTACCAAGTCATTTTTATCATTTCACATTTACCATTCATTTTTCAGTGCTTTGAGCCAGTTTTACCCTCAAACTTCAGCAACTCATTGCGACAGATTATATGGACCATTTCTTGTGCTGTACAGACCAGGCAGAAGATCTTACCTTTCTCTTTCTATTGGTTGTATTCTTGTTTAGTTTCATGAATTTTTTTTAGGGTTTTGGGGCTCTTAGGGTAAATATACAATGCCCTAGTACCAACGCACCCTTGGATGTCGAAAAATTCATTGCAAAGGGGCTGAAAAGAAGCCCAGGTCCTCTACAATGCTCTGTCTTCCACTTAGGAGTACGCTGGGTGCAATTCAGATACTTTCATTGTGTTTTTTGCCCAAACGTTCTCCATATTGTTGCATGGAATGGATCCTAACTAAGCCTATGGTTTGGTTTCAAAATTTGATCAGATTACATGGTGAGAAAGAGAACATGAAGAATAGGATATGGTTACCCTAAATGATCCTAGCACTATGAGAGCCCTCAGGGACTATGGGTTTCTCAAGTACTTTAGATTTTTAGGGATGAGGCAACACATGGAACTATTATAGTTCTTGATTCGTTCATGGGACCCAACACTACAGGTATTTCACATTGGGGAAAAAGTGCTCCCAATATTGGTTGATGGAATTTACTTTCTGACAGGTTTATCAAGACAAGGTGCCCCCATTTCCCTTGCGGGCTCCGTCCGTGGAGGTGAGATGGTGAAGGACTACATTCAATAGTTTTGTCAACCAGGTACTGAGCCTAGCAAATATGGAAAGATACATATCAAATATTTACGTGATATGCCTTTGCGGACACTCCTATTTACTATCGCAAAGTTAACTGGTAGCATGACACTTCATGTCACGAACAGATCATACATCCAATATGTTATTGAGTGTCTTGAGACAACCGTGTTCATCTGGGCTGAAGCAATACTCCTTCAGATGAAAGAATAGTTGACCAAAGTAAAAAGTGCAAAGACGAAAAATTTCAGGTATGGGTTGATATTGATCACTTTCAATTTCGAGGGATTTTCATTGATGCAGCCACAACATGTGACACTGGGATTGGCTGGTCCTAGAGATCCATGGATGCAATGGTGGGTTGAGCTGATGGCTAGACATGCTGGTTAGCCATCGATATCATTTTCCATTAGATTCTTCAATTGACTCCAAAGACATAATATCTTCATAGAGGAGCATCCATATGCAGGGATGGATTTCCATGGAGATCTAGATTTGATTTTACCAGTCGACGCTCAATGGGTGATATAGGTAAAATGTTTTACCATGTTTTTATTTTGGGGTTTTTACGTATTTTCTGTCTTTTGATGTTTCCAAGACTAAACTAAAGATGTTTTATGTATGCAGACGTGGGTACTGTTCGACCAGTGGTACGTGCACAACAGGCGGGAGAACCAGTAGAGAGGATTGTAGGGAGAGTAGTCCTTAGGATTTGGATTTAGCCGAGACTTTTGCAGCATTACAACAACATGTGGAGTTATTAACTCTTGGGATATCGGATGTCCGGATCAAGGAGTTACCTATGAGGTTGCAACGCCATACTATTGATGTGCCTAGTCGTTGGATGAGGCTATTGTGAATGATAGCCCAAGTAGTGACATGCTATCATGAACACCACTAGGTCTACTTAGATTATTCTTTGTCTATATATATTTTGAGGTTAGATGACCAACATGTCTTGGATGCAATTTTTTGTAAAAAAATTGATTATAAATCTATTTTACTTTCAGGGTTTTCCTATGATTATGTGCAATTCTATTCAATTGTGTGGTGTGAATTGAAAATCTATCTTTACATATGTTTCAAATGTATATTTAACACATAATTTATAAAGAATCAGCAAAAGTGTTAAAGTTTCTGGAAATGTGTTGATATTGGATGTAATCAAAATGGATTTCCAAAAGACGAACTCTAAGGAACCTGCAATGAATTTCTGAATTTCAGACAGTATAAACACTAGTAAGCTATAGTACGACCAGTTGTGAGTGCAAGCTGATGATGATGCAGCCAATGCCAAGTGAAATGGAATCATAGATGAGTTTGATAAACCTGCTATACTTAGTGATATTGTTGGTATACCAACCAATACAAATCCCTTGGAAACTCACTAACTTGCAACTTGGAGTGAAGTTGGACCATGTTGCAGAGGATACATTCTTCGTACTATGACTAGCACCAACGACGTATCCAAAAAATGGTTCCCAAGATTCTAACATTTGAAAAAAATACAAAGCGGATTACTAACCACATGAAAAACTTTGAAAGACACACTGTGACACACACACAATCAAAGCATATAACAGAATGTTTACTACGCAAAATCAAACATAGGAACGTTTAATATACAACCCATTCCGAGGTTGCGATAATGGATCCCATCATAATCTACCAACTCGTAGGCACCCTTAGCCAGAATGCACTTGACAATGTAGGGCTTGTGCCATAGTGGTTCAAATTTTCCTGTTCCTATATTATTGGCTTCTTGATCATAAATCAAGAACATGCCTCCTTCCGAGAAGGTGAGAGGCTTGAAATTGCGGTCATATTGTCCCTTGATTCGTCTCTTATGTGATTCATTGGCCAATGCGGCTTCACGACACGTTTCATCTAGATGGATGAGATTTAAAAGATGTGTCTCTTCTTTAGAAGTGTCAGGTAGTAGGTCAATCGCAAGTTTCAACGATGGAATTTCACATCGAACCGGTAAGATAGCTTCGAGACCGTAAACCAGCTGAAAGGGAGTAAATCAGGTTTCGTTTCTTACCAAGGTTCGATACGCCCACAAATCCGAGTACAAGATCAAATTTCAATTTCGTTTATAAACCCCTATCATGAATTGAAGCATATGCTTAAGAATTTTTTTGATAGCTTCAACTTGTCCATTAGCTTGCAGATAATAAGGGGTAGAACTATCATGTGATAGTCTTAACTTGGCAGTCAACTCATGCATCATGTGATTGAAAAAATGTTTTCCATGATCTGTGACTATGGCTTGCGGCACACCAAACCGTGTAACCACATGGTTAAAGAAAAATAATGCATTTTTCTATCTTGTGTTGTTAAATGTAGGAATCTTTTCGACCCACTTGGTAAAATAGTCGATGACGACAATAATGTATCCATGCCCCCCGACCAAGCGATGATTACATGTTAGGAATTCAATGCCCCATTTGGCAACTAGTCCAACATCGACAACCGGATGCATTGGTGCTAGCAGAATGCGGGTTTTACAATCAAATATGTGGCAAGCATGAAAAATTCTAACCGTGATAATGCAGTCGCGAAATATGGTAGGCCATAAGTAAGAAGCGCAGAGAATATTCTGCGTGGTAGAAAATCTAGACAAATTTCCACCACAGGCACCCTGTGGCAATCATTTAAAACTTTCTTGGCCTCCTCATGAGTGAGGTGGTTACTTAAAATTGTATCGACACCACGATGATAAAGTTTATCATCGACGATCAGATAATCTTTGGCTTGGTATCGAATACGTCGCTATTGCAAGCGAGAGGTATTGGGTTGAAAATTTTGGGTACAGAGATATATGATGAAATATCTATACCATAGGTCAGATGAATCGATCAAAAACAAAGACTCATCCGGAATTGATGGTTCCGTAGTAGACTCAGCGCTACTCGAGGGAAGGTCGCAGATAGGCTCAACAAACACCAAAGACTTCTTTGACTTGGATTTGATGAATTCCAAATCAAATTCTTGCAAAATGACGAACCATTTTTAATATCTCTCTCCCCCCCCCGGCCCCAGAAATTGACGTGACAAAATGTATGTCATAGGGTTGCAATCTGAAATGACAATGGTGTTCTAGAGCAGGATATAGTGACGAAATATTTGTACAACTTGAACAGCTTCCAAAGTGAGCTTCTCAACATAAGTGTACTTAAATCATTGAGATTACGACTCAAATAATAGATTGGATGTTCAATACCATCTCGTTCTTAGAATAAAACCATAATGATGGTTGTATCTGCAGTGGCGAGATACATGAAATAATCACTCTGATAATTTGGGGGATAGATTAATGATGCTCGGATCAGGGTATATTAAAGAACACAAAAGGAAGTTTGTGCAACTTCATCCCAATGGAAGGGAATCCCATTTTTCAAGAGTCGAGTAAATACTTTAGCCATTTTGGCGTAGTTGGGAATGAACCTACTTAGAAATTTAGCCTTCCCTTAGAGTCTTTGTAACTGAAGTAGATTGGAAGGATCTCACAAATCAAGAATGGCCTGGATCTTCAATGGATCAAGCCGAATTCTATCTTTCGACATGAAGAATCCAAGAAAACGACCAGAACCCACACCAAACACACATTTGTGCTGATTGAGGAATATTTTGCAGTGATGACATTGTAAAAAGATCGCTTTCAAATGTAGTGGGTTGTCAGCCCGTTTTCGTGAATGTGTAGGTAAGTCATCTAGATATGGTTGAACTATGTGCTTGATGTCAAGGAAATCATAATTCATTTCCCTCTGTAATGTTGCCCCATAATTATTTAAACCAAAAGGAAGCTATCACTAAGCGAATGTGCCCTAGGGACAGATAAAATTGGTTTTATATTGGTCCTCTGGGTAAATATAGATTTTATTGTAACCGGAAAATCCATCCATGAAAGAAAATTTTTCACATTTGAAACATTCATCAATAATTTGGTCGATAAAGGGAGTGGGAGAGTTGTCTTTCAGACAAGCATGATTAACATCCTGATAATTGACACACACTGTAATTTTCCCCTATTTCTTCATGACAGGAACAATATTGGAAACCCAATCGGTAAGCAGAACAAGGTAAATGAAACCAGCACGCAAATTTTTTTCAAGCTCTACTTTAATGGAAACAAATTTCTTAGGATGAACAGGACGAATTCGTTGTTGTACCGGCTTGAAATCAAGATACATTTTAATCTCATGTTCAACAATGTTGGAATTGATGCTTGGAATTTCCTCATATGACCAAGCGAATGTATCTCGGAATTCATGAAAATGAGCGCGGTAAGTGTCAAGTTCAGATTGAGAACAAGACGCACTGACATGAATTTTTTCTACAATGACAGATTTGGTCGAAATATTGATAGAAATCGCTTCTTCGATATTTAGTGGGTTTCACTCAGAATTGACGGTGTGGATAGGAATAGAATTCGTCAAGAAATCAACGACTGTAGGGTGATATAGTTTAGTTGGATTATCTTCATTGTATATGGAAGATGGGATTGTTGATGTGAATTTTCCCATGGTTCTTCTTCCGGCATCATGGATTCCATAATTCTCTCATCGGTTGAGAATACACATGAAAAAGGATCAGAATAAGTACCATAATCCAAAGAAAGACCGACCCAAACAGTCGATGAAAAAGGATTTGGATTAGCTGCATAAGCCAAAAATATTGATTGCTATTTTAGCTCAATTGGACTTAGCGACATGATTTCACCCAACCTATCTATTTCTAAAATATTGAGAATCTTCCTAAAATCTATAATCTTTCTTAAGTCGGATGAAGTGGAAGATATCATATTGCAGGTCTTTATATTTGCGATTTTTGTCGATGTCGCAGGAGAAGGTAACAAAAAGGTGCCCATTGGGGAAGGGTCCTTAAAGTGTCCTAGACCAATTTTCTAAAGAGATGGTGGGGGTCCGTGAACAAAAATAATGTTTCCAGTTTCCTGGGAACCATAGAAGAAGAAGGAGAGTTGATCAATGATTGTGATGCTTCCCTTGTGGGGGAAGATGACCATACAAAAATAAGTAGATACTACCACAGCCATAGCATAAAACCACGGTCTCCCAAGTAATATATTGCATTCAAGGGGTTGTTAAACAACCTCAACTTCAATAGTAACTGATTCCCCCCCTAGTTACACTTGCAAGTTACTGAGAATTCCACAAGGCTTATATGTACGAGTGTCAAAAGCTTTCAACGTCGTAGGCGATTGTGATAAAGTTGGAGAGCGAAGTGAATTCCAACAAATCATAGACATGATACAAGTAGATGCACCTTAATCAATGATATTCCGATGAATGAGGCGATCCAGGACATGAACTTGAATAAAAAATGCTAATTGTGCTGGTAATTGTGGCACATAGCCCATGTGATTAAATACTACTATATTATAATCCATCAGATCGATTCCACCAATCGCCGACAACAATGCCTGATTTTGGGAGGGGAAATTCTGAATAACCTCAAGAATTGACATAGCAGAAGTTGATTGAGCCAAATATTTGACTACATTATAATTTTGAGATTTCCAGGCTTGAGGGTTGAAAGCTGATTTGTGAATAAATCCCTTCGGAGGCTTTATTGTTAGCTAAAGAATAATAGACAGTGGCATCAAATCATATAAAATCAAATTAGAAGGTTGATTTGTAGCCTGACCATTTGATGATGACAGAGGATTACTGTAATCTTTACTTCGAGTAGACACCAAAACATCAGTTTTGGGCTTAGTGGTGGATAACATAAGCACTTGCAAACTAGAAGTGGGATCCATAGCAACCATATGTGTTTCTGGGTTTGGAAAAGAATTTTTCAACACTACAGATGCGACATAAGTCTTAAGAAGCTTTGAAACTTCTGAGCGGTGAGGATAATCTCGCGTAAAATGCTCCTCATTACATATGAAGCAAGGGTAACGAGGTTTATGAAAAGAACTAGGTGAATCAAATGATTTTTCTTGCGAGGGTGAATTTGATTTCTTCTTATCTTTCCTCTTCTTACTTTCAGGTTTCTTGTCACTTTTTCCTTTGTCAGATGACACAATATGAATTTCAGAAGAAGACATAGGATCAGATGCAATAGGGGTTTTATTTGAAACAACAAGTGTGGAAACAGATGGTCAACTTGCTGACAGAGTGCTAGCATAACCAATGACACCATCGTCAACATGAATGTACTTACCATATGGAAAAGGAGGAACAGTAAAATTTGGTCACGACGCATTCATAATATTTTCACAGAGCGTGCCAAACTGAGTATAAATCAAATCGAGATACTAGCCATGAGAAATTACTTGCTCTTCAGTGACAACACGGCCTTTGGCCACATCCTCGGTGATAGATGGCAACAAGGACTTTATAAACCCCTCAGATAAAATCTGATCAGGAACAAATGTTTTAACCATTCGATGACGACGACGCTACTCATGTATATGATCTGATATATGATTAACAATGGTGTGTTTAAAGTTGGTCAAAATTTCCGTTCCAGTTTCATATCTGATGGGTAACTGGAAGTGGGTTAGAAAAGTAGTGGCTAAAGCTGTAAATTTATCAAAAGAAGCTCGTGGTAACTCAATTTACCACTTTGTAGCCAGACCAGTAAACGTTCACTGGAAAAGACACAATGTAACATAATCATCATTTAAGGAATTTGATGAACACCATAAATGATAAGTCATAACATGCATAGACGAATCTTCTCCAGAATTTCCATTGAATTTTGGAATTTCAGAGGGTAATTTATGAGAAATCACTGGCTACCAAGGTAAATAATGAATGGGATCATTAGTAAGCCAGTTTAAATCAGGTAACTTTAATGCTGCAACAAACGAAAACTATTGATTTAAGTTAGGTTGAGCATAACTAGGATAAGATGGAATTGCATGGGAAATAGGGCATTGTGTACCAACAATAAGATTATGCTGTTGGTAACCCAGATAGGGGTAATTTTGTTGACCAAACCCTTGATAGGCTTGTTTAACAGGACCTGTATAAGCTTGAAATTGTTGGAATGGTTGTTGTGGCTGCCATGGGATTTGATAAAACTGTTGCCTGGCAGGATAATTTGGACCAGGTTGTGAATAGACAGGATGAGTAGAAGCCCGTCACAAATGTAAACTAACATGTGTTGTGAAATTCCCGATACAAATGGTTGTTGAATACCAGCCTCGAAATACTGAGTCTGTAGACCTGAAACTCGAGGGTTAGGGATTTAAGGACCTGTGTGGGTAGACTGAGAAACAACCAAAGAAGTAATAATAGGCGTAGTAGGTACAAATGCAACAGGCTGAACTGGTTGATATTGATACACAAACGTTTGCTACTGAACATGCAAAGTAGGCTGCCATTGACAAATAGACATTCCAGTATAATATTGACCTAAAAATGAAGGAGTACTACCATATGGCCCGAACATCTCTTGCTCCCCACCATATGGAGTATAAGGATATTGCAAATACTGACTTTTATATGATGGGATTCTAGCAGATACTAGGTAAGATGGACAGTAATTGGATGGACCAGCCTGATATTGAGCTGTTGATGTCAATAAAGGATCAGGCTGTTCAATACTCGTAAGAGAGGAACCAGATAAAATTCTAGCTGATGACATGGGTGAAGTCCATGGACTAGAGGAGACACCAGAGTAGGTTCCATTTAAAGCTTGGTAACCTAGTGGGACAAACAGACCATGAGACTCGGGTGTCGTAGAAAACATCAAAGATGAAGGAAAAATAGATGATGTCACAACTGTAAAATATGGTACAATCTAGGATGATGTCTTAGCCATGGTTAAATAACCCAACAAATAATCTAACGAATCTACGGGAACTTGAAAGTGAACAGGATCAACAGGAGAAAATTAGGTCAGACGAGGAAAAGATGGATAAAAATGAAGCCCTAGCCCAAAACGAGTGGGGGTTGAAGGGGTTGTATCTTCCTGAAGGTCTTCCTCTATTGAAATCAAACCAGGTGGATGTACTTCACCATCAGGCCCAAGATAAAATTTAGGCAATAAACTCTACGATAAAGAGGAAGATTCAATGGTTACAGATGTCTGAGGATAAGACAGTGGCACAGGAACAACTTCTTTTTTTTCAACTTCGGGATCAATATGTTCTGGTAAAAGAACAATAGGTTCCATATCGTCTTCCAGTTGAACAAGATCGGGTTCTAGATTTACCGTTTCAATGGATTGAATTTTAGTGTCCTCAGCTAACTGTGAGAGTTCCGTCTTGACAATAGTAGATAAACCGAGATCAGTCAAAGCAACTCGAGACTCAGTACTCAAAGGATCAGATGACTCTGGTAAATTAGATGAAGATGTAGCACCAAAGGTTCCAGAGGTACCAGACTTGGTAGGATGAGCTCGCCTTCATCTACTAGGTGTACCTTCTGGCGGTAGAGGTGGTTTATTCACTGTCCTACGTGAACAACGGGGAAAGGGTTGATCTTATTACATGATTGATGATTGATTTTGATACCAAAAAAATAAACTAAAAGAGAGTAATTCTAGGAAAAATGTTTACCAAGTAACTGTGAACTGTAATATTCCGCCCTAGTAAAATAAGGACTTATGTATGTGCAGGAAATATCCCCGAATGATGTGTTCGGTGTATCACAATGTACAAGGCGGCTGACTCGGTTACCTATGGATGGTAAGAAACCTAAAGTTGTCCTCCAAAACAGACTCGATGGTACGTGGAGGCCCAATCGATATTAGCATTATCTAATGCAAAATCGCACAATGAGAGCATCCAATTATACTTTTTGTACTAGAACACCACCCGATATTCCTAAAGCTATATGGACGAGCTCATATATACTTACGTATGTGAAATGAGGTATCACACTTAGAATGTATCACAAACAATTAATGACAACTTCTATGTTTAACAACGTCGGAACACGTCTCTAACCTAGACCTTTAAATGTTATCGTTAAGTGACAATGCTCCCTTAGATTAATTCAGATAAATTTTAAGTTGATCTTGCTTATAAGTTTTTCTTTGAGGTTCATCGCGAGATGTATTTTACATTCCTAGAATGAAATTAAATGATAAGCATTCGTTTCGATTTTATTTTCGACAATGAAAAACTAGCTACAAGGGATAGAGCAATCAGATTGTAAGCAATCAACAATGAGCACATATAAATGCAAATTCCCTAACTATTCCTATGCAACACTCATGATCCCTATATGCAGATGCATGTTTTTATTTTCAATTTCTTTTAAGTTTAGATGAACGAAAAAGAAACTATGATGCATAAACAATCACTCAATACTTTCAAGGGAAATGAAGATCGAAACGACAATTCCTCTTTCTAAAAATAAAGAACCGATCAAATGTAAAATTTGAAACTTTGAAGATATTTGACAATGATAAAGAAAACAAAAAGTAACATGGATCAAACAAATATCCAAAGTGAGGAAAGAACAGTAGAGGAAATTTGGTCTCTAGAGATAATCAAACACTTGAAAAATCAACAAACAAAACACTGAAATGAATTTCAAAAGACAAAATATGATAGATTTTGGTTGGTCACAGGAGAAACGCACCTGTGAGAGGCAGACAGTGTGCTACACAGCACTGTCCCTAAGCCAAAAATACTATCCAGAACACTGTGTCAAGACCAACAGTGCTTTGGTGCGAGACGAAAAATGTAAAAGGAAATCAAACACAATACTTTCACTAAAACATATTCAAATCACTGAAAGAAAGAAATTAAAGTCTACTAGAGGCTGATAAAAAAGGATAAAACCACCAAGGACAATCCATCGATCCCTAATATGGTCGCCAATTTGTTTTACAAAAATCAAACATACGGATAAAAAAGCTTTTCCTAAGTGTGGTGTTCGCACTTAGAAAAACATAAAGAAATATATTTGACATTTTCCTTAAAATGAATAGATAAGGGAAGAACACCTACTTGTAATTTGTTCGCTATTCCTCGCCTCCCTTTCTTCATTCCATCTCTCTCAATCGAACTAAAATCGCTTGATTGGTACTTGCAATGAAAAATAGAAGACAAAAAATGACATAAAGGCATATGTTCTATTCATGTTAAAAAAATTGAATCGAATGCATTTGTAAATACACATATAACATCATTCACACATGTATTAGGAAAGGAACAAATGTATTTATTATGAAGTAGAATGGTAAGTTAAAACCAGCTGGATATATTCGATGTCAGCTCTCTCCAGCTTCAGTCCCATCCTCATCACACCAAAAATCATCACTCCAGTAGCATAACATTACATACAAACAATACCTCCAAGATTCGTGATCTCACCAGCATAACTCCACTAGTTGAAACTCTGGTTGTCTTGTGCACTATGATTAGTGCTCAATTTATAAGTAGATTAAGATAGTTTGACATTAATGAATCATTGAATGGCTTTTCCAAAAATGGACGAAGAGGTTTCCTTGTTCATGGGAATAGGAGGATAAGAGGTTCAATGGCTCCATGGTGTCCATATTCAAAGTTATCAGATGATGTGATAGTTGGAACAACTTCTAGAAGCAACTAGAGAGTGGGAAGAGACCCAGAATCCAATGAACAATTCGCTCCCAGTCGACCAACACACACTAAAGTGGGCCTAGATGCTTTGCAATGCAGCTTTGCATAGGAGTAGATGCTCTACAACACAATGCAATTACTATAGACTAGGGGTGCGTTGATGGATCAATGGAACACTTCAACTGGCATCTAAGCAATGAAACTTTCATGAAGGAAAACCATCAATGGAATGACTTGTTTAGGGCATGTAGCAACTAATATAGAGCATGATAGACCCTAATTGATACTGAAATGGGTTTTGGGAGCGATGCCCAAATTGACCTGTAACACCACTCATATCTAGCCCACGTATATAATTTAAAATATTAAAAAAAATATAAACTTGCTATTATTTGGGCAGGGTTTACAGGTTACACTGGAAGCCTACCTACAGGAGTCCGTGGCCAAACTATTTCCCAACTGAAAAAACTATTTTTAGGAAGTATAAATACACCTCATGGGAAGAACTAAAGGGAGGAGAGAGATAGGTATTGATAATAAAACCTGTTAGTCCCAGATCAAGCTGATTATCCCTATGCCTCCTGTAATTCCTAGGTTCAGGAAACCTTTGTTTCCTTATTTGAGATGTTCACCTCCTTTATGTGACATTATTTTGCACCTTTATGGAAGAATATTGTTGAGGCTTGGGCTGGACGAATCCGGAGGACGGTTTTTCTTGGAGCCGTGGTTGAATCAGGTGGTATTCCTCCACATCTTTTACATACATCAGTAAAGAAGCTCTATCCCATTCCTAATGTCATGATCTTTAATGCTTTTATACATGTTAATGATCTTGTTATAGTTGATTTCATGTTATTTTCTATAAGCTTATATGATCTAACCACTAACATCTAGGATATATATGCTGCTACAACTTGTCTATGTGCTTTTCTTGAATGAGTTGCAGGTTTTGAAGCATGTGGAGAAGTAGAGGGTTTGAACCCTATGAGAATGACCTCAAACGTAGGAAATACTGGTAAGGTCGTCTCTCCCAAGTTTTTTAGCTTAAGCATTAGGACCTTTAGTTTGCTTTCTTCTTGCTATTTTATGCCTTCCGCTCTGTCGAGGTCCTTAACCCAGACCCTAGGGTAGTTTCCCCTATAACACGAGGCTTTGTTTACCATCTACATCAGGCTTTATTTAACGTCTTGGTTCAACTCCTATTTCTTGGTCCTGAAAGAAACAATTGAAAATTTCATTGTCTTTCGCCAAGGTTGAGTACCATGATGCAGTATTGGCTAGTAAAGAAGTCCTTTGGATTTGACAGTTACTATTAGAGTTTGGAATTCAACAGGAGCATCCGACCATGCTTTGGTGTGACAACCAAAGTGCCGTCAACATCTCCAGAAATACAGTTCAACATCAACAAAGAAAACAATTGAGAGATCCACAAGCACTTTATCTGGCAATTGATCCAATATAGAGTTCTCAATTTGGAATATCTACCTACCTAAGCACAAGTGGTTGAAATATTCAATAAACCTCTTTCATATCCTAGGTTTCTTCAGCTTTGTTCGATGCTTGGGGTGAAGGAAGTAGTCTTTGAGGGGGTCATCTTGAATCCTCCTACCTTCACTATTTTTTTTTTGGTTTCTTGTTTCTGGTTTTCTATGAGGTTTCATTGTTGTTGTACATGGGTACCTCATTGATCAAATTTGGATCGGGGCATAAAAATAGCTAGAAATTCAAAGTCCTTAGAAATGCTTGAAACCAAAATGGTTGTGTATATCTCATCTTCTTGATTCCAGTGCCATGAACGGTTCGAAAAAATGACACCGTATGAAGAATTTATTGCACTTTGAATGCCGAGTGGGTCCGGCGGAGCGCGGAGGGGCCAACCCTCCTCCAATGGAACCTCATCACGTGACCAATGCGGGAGCTTAATGTTAAGCACGCTTAAGGTGCCTAATCCTATGTTTAATATTTACTTAAACTTTAGTTAAGTGGATTTTAATATGGTGGAGATTCTGGAAATGCCCCAAATTTAGGCGGACTTCCACTTTTAGTGGAGTTAACTGGCAGAGTTCCCAAATTTAGTGGAGAAATTGGGGCAAAGTTGTTTTGGTCATAACTCACTCAATGTTTGACCATTTGGAGAGTGTGAATAGTCAATTTCGACTATATTAGACATTTCACACTCATTGGTGAGGGTTTTAGATCCATCCGAGGACTTCTAAGCAAGGTTTAGCTTTATAGAAGTTCTAGGGGCCACCATGGGCCAACAACAATTTGAGGCCTAACCAGTGCAGTTAGAGGCCTTATTGAGTGAGAAAATAGTCATTTTTGGATGTTTCAGACATTTTGAAACTAATGGTGTAGTTTTTAGAGTCTGTAGAAGAATTTTGAAGGCCGAGATGCTTCAGAGAAGTTCCAGGGGCCACCAGGGCCATTAGGTGCTAGCAGGAGAATGAGGCCTATTCAGGGCAACCAGTATCCATTCTCAGCAAAACAATAGTCTATTTCGACTATTTTGAAACTTATGAATCCAATATAGGGAATTTGAATAATATTTTGAGGAGTTTTGAAGGCTGAGATGCTTCAGGGAAGTTTTCAGGGATCCTAGAGGCAGGGGGTGTCACCAGGTGTTGGAGGCGTAACCGGAGTCGCCAGAGGCAAATTTATGCAAATGAAAAATATATTATGACTATTTAAAACATTATGAATCCATTAAAGTGATTTTCATAGTCATTTGGATACTTCTATAGCTTTAGAATCCATAGGGAAGTTTCGGGCAGCCCAGGGCCAACTGTGGAGGGAGGCCTGGATTGGGAAGCCAGTGCTCATTTGGAGCAAATGATCAGTCCATTTTGGAGGTATGATATGTGCTGGAGACAATAGGTGAGGTTTCAAGGACATAAAAGGAATTCTAGGGAGTTTGTGCCAAAGAAGAAGTTCAGGGAAGCTTAAGGGCATCGATAGATGAGGTCAAGTCAAAGGAAGCCTAGTTCTATCTTCAGAGTGATGAAAACCATTCCAGGGGTATGATGATGTTCTAAAGCCAATGGTACATCATGAATAACCATTGGAGTTGAGTTATTAACTTGTAAAATAAATTTCAGATCATAATCCCAGAGAGCCAAGTTAGTTGACATAGGCTCGAGGAGATGTAGCCCATGATATTCGGGTGAACTCCTTTATTAAATTTGTTGTTATGTGTTGATTCTTATTTGCTACATTACATGGTTGTTGCACATGCTTAATATCAGAAAAAATAAATGTTCTTAAAGCACTTAAACAATTAAAAAATATACACTTGTTTTCAAGTATAAAATTCCGCACAAGTCATGTATAAGCACGATCATTTATTTATTTAACTGAGTGGGAGGTGCTTGCGCTTGAAAAGAATTTGAAGTTATCCACCCATTTTCAGATCACTCATAAGACCTAGTTATTGGTACCCATTTCTTGTTTCCTCCCTACAGTTTTCTTATGGGGGTGTTACCGCTGGAATCAACACTTGCATTGCTTCAAGTTCTTGATCAGTCACATCCTAAGCTCTAGGGAAATTTAATGATTTGAATTATATAATTGGTAGGTGGTTAAAGCTCTCAATCATTGAAAAGGGTTTCAGAAAAATTCACTATCACACCAATGAGGGTATTTAGGCTTGATATGGTAGCAAAAGATAAGTTTGTAGCCTATGGCAGGAAGAAAGTATGGAATAACAGAAGGCACAGTGGGTCTGCAAGGCAAAAAACCACTTTTTGATGAAATAAAACACAAGAACCAGTCTGATAATATATCAATAAGAGAAGGCTATCATAATACTTACACTTATTGAACATCATTAAAAGTCATTATCATAAGGAATGCTCTTTAACCAATTATTATGCACATCTCATCAAGAAATCTTACCAAGTAAGACTGATAAAAATTGATAAGGTACATAAACACATCAAGAGGCTCGTAAAAACATATAACCACATTGAAACTACAAACTGGAACTGAAGAGATTTAGGTATGGAAACACATAATAAGGATCAACAATACACATATCAAGATAGTAATAAGTCCTCAAAAGTGTTCTTCAATATCATTAATTGAAAGAGTAAACTGATCACATGAGTATAAGATTCACAAACCACAAAAATTTTCTCTATTGAGATTCATCATATATAAACAAGAGATATAATGTTGATATTTCCACAAAAAGTGTGAATCTGTTCTGGAGGAGTTATCATATTGCTATACATAAGGTGAAGCTTATCCTTAGCCATAATGCAAAGTAGTGCAACATAATAAAGACAAACAACATGATGGCATATAGTTCAAAGTGGCTGGAGTGATTTGGAAAACTGCTCCTCTTTTCTGGTATAACCACTTCCTCAAAAAGTGCAACTAACAGTTGAAGATGACATCTGGCTCTTTCCGCCAAATGTGAAAAAATTGTCAACTGAAACTAACATCTGGAAGAGAACCTGATTAATTGGCACTTGGCAACATCTTCTTCTATTTATATTCCATGTATGTAATTTCCCCTCAATATCATCCTTTGAGATTTGAACAAAAAATCCCTCCACATCCTTTATACAAAAAATTAGGAAATAATAACTACCTTTCAGAAATAGGTAGCTATTATTGGAAACCCTGTAAATAGTTGCATTTGTTGATTAAGCTAAAAATGTGTGCTTCTTATTCTTTGATTTTCCTTAAATTTCTAAATAAAATCAAGCACAAAACATAATATTTGAAGGACTCTGCCTTAAGGATTCTTTTAGATTTTCCTTTTCTTGCATGTTTCTGTTTTTGGGCTCTGGTCTTCTTGGCTTCATTTCTTGGGTTTTCATCAACATTTATAATTTTTTCTTTTAGAATAGGATTAGCAATGACTTTGCTGTTCAGTCTTAGCTTGTTTTTAGGCCTAGTGTGAGGTCTTCTAAGGTATGGGTTGCGAATATAAGAAACCTCTCTTATTCTCTGCATGATATTGCTAGAATGGCCCACCTCATACTTTGTCTCTAAGAAATCCTCTTCAGTACTGTCTTCTTCGAAGGATGAATATGAGTGAATAATTTTCTTGTCCTTTCTTCTAGTAGATGTATTGGATGTCTTAAGAGAAGAAAATAGTTGAGCTAATGTTGTTTCTTCTATTAAAGGGGTGTCACTGTTTTCTTCTTGCTCTCGTGCAATTTCTAGAACAGAGTGTTGAATTGGTACTTCAGGGCTGACTTCCTTTGAAGTTTATTCTGTTAAGATCAATTTCCTTTTTCCTTTTCGTCTTGAGGAAAAGGCTATGTTTTCTTCACTTGTAGATTTAACCTCTTTATTAGGCAGAGTATTCCCTTGCTTGAATCTAATTGCATTTTCTCTTCTGAATGATTGTAAATTTTGGGCTTCTTTAGAAGTTTTACTTGTATAAACTTTTTCTGATGGATGTACCATTGTTATGGGAGCGATAAATTCAGTTCTGGCTCCATTTTGATGAACTTCCAGTTTTTCTACTCGTTGATGGAACAGACTGAGCTGCTTGTGAATTATTTGGCACAGGTGTTGAGCCCATTTATTCTTCTTGGAAATTTCATTTCTTAGGTCTCCCTACCCTCCTCCTAGAATTGATGCTACGAAATCCTTCATTTGTTAGAAATTTATCCCAAATAGTTCTCTTTTCTTAAGGCGAAAAACCACCAACATCTTGATTAAGCCTCTATGATATAGGTTATGCAGGGAATAATTAGGGGTCTTTTGTAATTTCAAAGACATTTTTAACAAGGATTTGTAGAGAAAGAAAGGAAAATTCATAGGTTTTGAACCTAAGATGTGAGACAATAAATCTCACTTGATATTGATGAATAGTAGAGAATCTACCTCAACCGGTTATATAGTGTTGCACAAAATTTATGACATGCTGCCATTCTGGCCTAAAATAAGAGATATGCATAGAAGGAGTCCAATTGACATTTTTGTGTTCAGGTTTGAGGAAAGAAATTACATATGATTGCAACATTTTATTTTTGAACCAACATTCTCTAGTAGCTGAAGTCTGAGTAGCCATGGATATAATGGTCTCGATGATTTTGAAGGTTTTTCTTCCGAGCTTGACTTTCTCCTCATAATTTTTTTTAGCAAATGCCTGTGCAACAACTACATTTTCCTCGGAAAACTTCTTTAGAAACCTGTACCAGCCTGCTACTTAAAATTGGGGCTTTTCTCTATGGTCGAGAAATATGGTATTCGTTGGCTCAGAGCGGTTAATTTTTCCACCTTTACCCATCTTTCTTAACACCTAAGCTCAAACTTTATACACAACTGTTCAAACTAGAGACATAAACCCTACACACAACCCTACTTTCTTGCTTGAGATGACAAGCCGTTTGCTGGAAAATGTAACACTATTAGCTGTAACCTTCTTGGAGAACTCAGTCATGAAAAACAGTGAATGTAATCCTCTGGAGTCTACGCGCCTTTAATCACGGTGTGGTTTAATTGACACGATTTGAAATGATTCAAATATGAGCGCCAAGTCATCCCATAAAATATATCACTCCTCCGCATCATTAATAAATTGATCCTTTGTACCTCATTTTCCGCTTTAGCTATAATGAGTAGCTATAGGTTAGCTTCATCAAAAATATAATCATTCCCTTATAATATTTCTTTTAATTTAGAAATAATTACCCTTTTAAAAAGAATAATATCTCATAATATAGAAGATCTTCAATTTATTTCAAAGGAGAATGATCTTTTCTTTGAAAAATGCTCCTTGTAGCCCCTTATGCAATTTAGTGGAAATAACTACTTTCATCTCTGTGCCACCAATGAAACTAAACTCCTAAAGAAATAGCCGCCTTTTAAGAAATAGTAGCTATTATTTTATTATTACTAAAATGACCAATAACTTTGACTCCAACCTAAGTTAAAACAATGGTTTTAACTCTTTATGTAATCTATGACACAATACCACCTATAAAACTGAAAATATTTTTGGTTTTGAGAATATTTTTCGATTTTATTGAGAATGATTAAAACTTTGTCATAGGCTAGGGAACAAGAAAAAAAATAAAAAATAGTAATATAATGGTGGTCAAACTATTAACATTTATAGTGCTAATAGGGGGAATGTGGTGTTGATTATTTCTAAAGAAAGTAAATTCCAAGGAAAATAGTTTTCCTTGTTTCGTTGTGAGCTGTAAGCTCACGTAGGTTTTCTATTTTCCCACTATGGACGTTATCCATGGGGCTCATCCCATTGTATATATACACATTGAATTTTTTTGTGTTTAATAAAGTAGAAGGTTGGCTTTGCAGTCTGATCCTGGAGATTTTGGCACTCTTTCAGTAAGTATATTCACATTTGTTTCGGTGGTTATCAATTATTACTTTTTTTTGGGATTATAGAAATAAATTTATAGTCAAATTCGATTAGTTTGTTGAGTTTTTGTAACTTTTTATAATTTTAACTAACTTTTTCAAAAATGCTGAATATTTCCATTTTTCTTTACAAATTGAAATATATTTTCATAATTTTTGAAAATATTGTTTCTAATTTTCCATTAGCTAAGTGAGTCTTCATATGACATTATTATTTTGGTAAAAGTCTATTTCAGTATTTGTGAAATGGCCATTCTGTGACACTGAAAATGAAATTGGTAATGCTTTGCCTAAGTCCTTTAAGTAAGTGAGGGGAGGGGTGGAGCTTCTACACTTCCCCACCTCCAATCACCTTCCACATAGGTGGTTTTGAAAATTATTGTAATCTATCCAACTATGCGGGCCAACCAACATTGTGCATGTTACGTGACTTTCACTAGAGTTTAGACTGTAGAGCTGAATGTTCAAAGTCGCGAATTTGCGGCGAGAGAGGCAAATAAATTTTGCAAATGTGCTAGAGCAAATACTCTGTTAAATATTAATATTAGCTTCATCATATAATTCTAAAATTCAAATAAAGAATGCTAAAAAAATTACTTTTCAAGAGCTCCTGAAATAGCTACTACTTTCTTTGCCAAATCCTCCGCTAAATGCATATGAACTTTGCTTATTTAAGTGGTTCTTAATTTTATTTTATTTTATGTACATTATCATTTTGTGCGTCGAAGCGCATGAGGCCTTTATCTACTATGGATCAAGTATATGAAATGTTGTTGAGTTGACGTGTGAATCCCATGAACAAGACCTCAAACTGAATGCTCTAAATTTTCCTGTTTGGTGAAGAACCACCACAATGATTTTTTAAGCCCGTGAACAGGACCTCAAACAACATACTCTTGAATTTTCAGTTTTGGGAAGCACCACCAAATTTGTAATATCTTATTCCCATTTGACTTTGATGACATAATTTTCTTGATTAATTAACTAATCTTCACAATGTTGGCACTGTGTCTCGATCAAGTCGTTACCTGTGTAGACTACTGCATGCATGGTTACTCGAACAGGGTACCCAATTCATATATCCATTACAAATTCACCATTCGAGGCGCTTATGGGACTGTAATAAATCTTTGAGTTAGGACCATCATTTTGGGAAGTATATTGTTTCAAACTCCATTACTTCAGTCTCTGCTGATAACATTAAAGAGTTTCCTCTCATTACATTCTCTGCACCTCCACACTACCACATTTTTTCTTTTTAGGCTACTGTATTATTCATATTTGCAGAGGTCATGGGTTCAAAAGACGAGATTTATTTTTCACATTATTATATTATAAAAATGATGAATTCATTTGTAATAGAGAAAATCAAGCGGTGGAACATTGGTTGCAATCATGCATTTTTCCTTGATTTATCTTGGAAAGGCTCGGTAGTGATTGATTCCTGCTGCTGTTTATAGTCACGACAAGAATAAGTGGTAAAGCAACATGCCAGACTCCATAGTGCACTTGATCCTGGCTTATTTTTAGAACCATATTAGAGCTAAGGTGGAGATATTCATGGAACATCAACAACTTGAGTCCTATAATTTTTTTGCAGCTTGTCTTAGACAAGAATTGGAGGTGTTGTTGTTTATCTATTCCAATTTGAGGGGTTTGTACCCTCACATGTATATACATGGTAATAATGATGAAGCCTAAAAATGGTTGAGCCCACATATGGAGGACCTGGAAAATTTGCTTGATGTGTGCAATGTATTAAAAGAGAGCATGTCAAAAATGGAGAAGCACAACATATCAGTACAGATAACCCTCCATGGATGACTTCATGCCCATGCCAAGGTTTCTAGTATATTTAGTCATCATTATCACTAGATAAATAATCAAGTGGTGAACACAAAAGTAAACTAAGTAAGAATGAGGACATGGAGTTCGAGTTAGTAAAATTCATGTCTACATTAATGAAGAGAATGACACATAGCCTTTACCCAAAAACAACATTGAGAACATCAATCAATGGATTAGGACTTGAAGAGGCCATTAAGGAAGCAAATTCCATCACCACATTTGTTTTCACTACACTTGTGGCTACTCTTTCCTTCAAATCACCATGCATGTCCTTTATGCTAGGGGTAGTCTATTTGAAAAAGAAGAATAGAATGAGTCCTAACCCTGTCTCTCATGCCATCAACATCAACAACATTACCAAAATGATGCAATAAAAGATAAGGTGATCCAGGGGGATATTAGTGGCCACCCACCTATTCGACCTAGACCTCGAGTTGGTTTCATCACTTTCCTTGTTTATAGCAACATTTATTATTTTTAGCAGTTTTTTGTGTCCTAAACTTCTGCAGCAGTTTTGAACCCCTAAACGACGTTATTTTGAGGTCCGAAGTGGGGCCATAGCCGTAGGAAGGAGCTTGTGGAAATTCTTGTTGTACTCGGAGATACTTTTCCAACGATATATCATATGTGAAAAACAAAGATAATATGACCAAGTTACGACCCCGGGAAGTTGGCTCTCCAACTAACCCCAACAGGGCCCACAAACGCTTGGAGTTCCATCTCTCGAGGTTAGGTTTTGGTTGTTTAGGGTTTTCTCGTGTTGTTAAATAATAAAAAGGCCCTTGAGCCTCATTGTAAGATAGTTCAGTGGCATGCAGCCGCTAGATATCTTTTCAGAGATAAGCTACCATCTCCCGAGCTAGTTTATCTCCATTGTGTCTATAGGATTATTTCGAATATTTGATATTAATAAAATACAATATATTTTCTGTTACATCTCTACATTTATGTTTATTTCTATATTTTATTTTTTTCCTACATAAATCCAGATCAATGTTATCAGAGCGGTCTACTCTTTCTCGATCTTTCTTTGCAAGTCCCTAATGAGATCAAGGTATAAGGAGTTAGGGCTCGATCTGGTTAACCCTTTTCAAGATCAACCTCATAAAACCCAACAAACTCCCATGGCAGAGGAAAATAAATAAAAGGGAGTAGGAGATCCCATCAAATTATTGCTCGAGGAGGCACTCGAGAAACAAAGGAACGCGATGATGGATAACTTTTCCCAAATCCTTTGACAGCTACCCACTAGTGATGCATCTTCATCTGGTAGCCACTTTGGAGGTACCACTCCTTTTAAGGTACAATTTAACTTCGACATTCCCATATTTTAGGGAAAAATAGATGTACACACCCTAGATAGATGGTTGAATCTATTAGAAGGATATTTTTTGGTTCATGTCGTTTCCAATCGGGAAAATAATACTTTTACACTCCTCAAAGCTTCCTCCCATGTCAAGAACTGGTAGGAAACCTACTATGATAAAAAGGACAAGGGTTAATCCTCCCTATTCTCGGCCGCACACACTTTCAATTCTTTCTAAGATGCCATCAAGAAACAATACTACCCCATGGGGAGCTATGAGGACAAGTACATACAATGGACTACAATGCGACAACAAATGGATCAAGATGTGCATGAGCTGATGAGTCTGTTCCATACCATGTTTTATCACTCATAAAAATGAAGCATCATTTGACAAAATCCTAGAGGTTCATGTGTCAAAGGTAGGGTCATAGAATTCATTTTTCATTATTTGGTCAAAGAAAAATTTTATTTTTCTTATTTAACCTATTCTAAGGTTTAAACTCACCCTCATTCAAATCCCTTCATGTCACATTAATTATAACTTTCTGAAATTTTTCATTTCCCAAGCTTAAAACTCTGAAAAGGTCATTTTAGCAAAGAATCCTTACTTTAGTGGCGAATTCAGTGTAAAATAGGCAGAAAACGCTACGAAACTGCTGAAATTTTTGTAACAAAATATGAAACATTTATCTATTTTCTGACTTTGAGAAGTCAACTTCAAAGGTGGTTTCTGGGGAAAAAAAAGGTATTTTAAGAAACTGAGAGAGGTTATTTTCAAGAACATATCAAATAACAATCATCTCTCACTTTTCTCATAGGTGTTATCAGTTGGGACATACAAGGATTTCTTTGAAGCCCTATATTCAGAAAACAAAGTTTTCCTGTTTTACACATGTTTTTCAAATGCAAATTCAGGACAGCTAGAGATAGTTTCCTACAAACCAAGAGAGGTTTTATTTTAAAACATTATTATTGAAAAAACCATCCTCTAGTTTTGAAAACTACAACATGGATTAGAAGATATATGCTTTGTTCTAAGACCTAGTTTTCAGAAAAAAACAAGAAAAATATGCAAGGATGTCTTAAATATGAATGGTGAGATTGACACCTCAAGGATCATAAGGTGCAATGGTTTATGGTTTTTTAAGGCTAATGGTATGTTAGAAACAAGGTTTTAGAACCTATGAGGTTTGTGTTTCAAGTTACACAAAAATCTGGAATTTTAGCACTTTTCAGCAGTTTCGTAGTGTGCGTGGGCTTGAAGGACAACAAAACGCTACGAAACTATTGTAGTTGTTCATTTTACTTTTTGAACCAGTTTTGGCTGTTGTAAAGAGGTGAAATTGGTGTGGGAGATATGTCTAATGATGATGAAGACTATGCAAAAGGAAAGAATCAAAAATTTTGAGGGTAAATGGCATGTTTTGCAGTGTTACGAAAGTATGCTATGAAAATTCCTTACTTTCGTAGCATACTGTATTTCAGCCTTTTTAGTAGATTTTGGAGAATTTTTTTACATTTGGAGATTATTGAAGTGTTTAAGACCATGAAAAGTAATTATTCAGCACTCAAATACCACGAATTGAAGATAAATTGACAGCCAAAGCATTCATGGAAGAAGAAGACCATTTGCCTAAAAAACAGGGTTTTGTTTCTAGTTTTAGAGGAGGTCAGTTAAGTGGTCATAAAGTGATTAATCCCATCACCCCAATTCAACCATGTGAAAGAATATTTTTCAAAGAATGTATTTTCTTTAGAAAATAGGGTTGTTAAAGACAATAATGAGTAGTTTGAGTCCTATTAGGAAAAGGAATGTCAAGTAGGATAACTGTTTTTTTTTGTCATTAAGTTGATGTTTTATGGTTATGCAAGGTGTCATTAGGAAGAATTTCGATGAAATATCCAGGAGGCAGATCATCTCAGGATGTAACAAGTCTATTAAAGGCCATTGGGTCGAATTTGTGAAGGGTTGGAGAGTTTTTGCAAAATTGCAGCTTATTGTAAATTCACTATTTCAGCAATACAAAGATTTGTTACTTTACCAACTTGAGATTCTGAATGAGTTTTTAGTGCTTACCTATCTTACCTATACCTTTTATGTATCTCATTTGTAGTGGTTTTCATTTATAATACTCAAAATTCATTCATGTTATGATTTTACTTCCTTTATAAGTGAATTGACTATGCATTTCCATGTTTCATGTGTGTGTGTCCTACTACTAAAAACTTTGACCTGCCTCAACTTCCATGTCAAGTGAAATCACTGAATCACTGAAAGTGTTGACTCCATAAGCCCAATGTCTACATACTAATATTATTTTCATATTATTTCAACCTACATTCATCATAACCAGTTTATTTCCTAAATAGAGTTAGCCATCTATATATTTATTCCATATCATGAACCCTTGAGAGAGCCCCCTCAGATTGAGGAGGCTAAGCATGAATCAAAATATTGGTTTGAAATAGTTGCATGAGATTGCCTAATTAGTAGCCTATCAGAAGCGATTTTGTGATAACATTTTGGTGCGCCTGTCGGGAGTCTGAAGATATACATCTCCCAAAATTTTGAAGCTGAACTCTTGAAGGTAGCAGAAGCTCAGAAAGCTGTTTGAGGCTGCAAAATTACCTTGGCAACTCCATTGTTGTAGAATTAAAAATTTCATAGATTCATGGTGATTCCACTGGACATATGAAGAACTCAAATGCTGCCATTCTTGTTTCAAGGTATGCATGTATAGATTTTTCAGGAATTTATGGTTTCCCAAATCCTTTTCCCAAGGATGCATATTTTTTAAGGAATGGTCCAAAATTTAATGGAGAAGACTTGAGCTTGATATTGAAGCATATATAAGATTTTTGTGACTTTACTGAGCTTCTTAGAGTCAAACATGAAGATGTTTGCATTATATTTTTCTATGATTCATTTCAAGGGAAATGTAAATAGTGGATTGAAAGCTTTCTTGTCATATCTATTAAGTCATTTCCAGATTTTTGGCTTATGTTTTTGGAAGAATGGATAGATAGAATAGAGTTGGTGGCAGACTCTCCTTTAATTCAAGGTTTTAAACAATGGAATGATGATCATACGAATGAGGAAGTAGTTGAAAAAATTTCTTTGTCCTTGTCTTCTTATCTAAAATAATTTGAGTGCAATTCAGAAGATAAGATTCAATTTTTGGATGAAGTTGCTCAGAACATTGAGAAAGACATTGAAGTTTTAGAAGGTCAAATTCAATCTTATAGGCTTCATGATCAAGATCAATATTTTCAAAATTTTTTCATGCTAGAATATAAAGAGAGGGTGTTGCTACCTTTCTCTTTTGAGATTGAGGAAGAAAACCTTGTTCTTGAAAATCAGTTTGAAAATGAGTTTGATAGCACACATATAAAATCTAATATTGCTAAATAAAACATATATGAGCTGTATGAAATTGCAGAATGTATTGAGAATCATCAAACAAACTGTCTTCTATGATCCTATAGCTGACTACATGGAAGAAATCTACAGTTCAAATTTGAATTTATGTTTTCATTATGAAGATCAAATCCATCTTATGTTTCCTTGGTCATTTCAGTATCATGCTTACTTTTGGTTCAAGCATATTCAAGAGCTTCAAATATCAGATTAGATCAATGACTGGCTTCATTGGAAGTTTCATGTTGCTTGAAATAAAAATGGATATTGCAGCTGTTAGGGTAGGTAGGAGTGTGTGAATAAGCTCAAAGTTGACTGAGCATCTTTTCAGTAGGTAGAAATTTGGTTTTTCAGTAGTAATCATCAAGCTTGAGCCTGAGGAGAAGGCTATAAGAGCTTGGCGAAGTTTTCATAAATTTCAGAGTTTTTATTTCCAAGAAGATGGATGGCACTGGAACTACAGGTTATTTGGTGTATCACAGGGGCACACCATCCAAGTGGAGCCATTGTTATCACTCATAAAAATGAAGAATCATTTGACAAAATCCTAGAGGTTCATGTGTCAAAGGTAGGTCATAGAATTCATTTTTAATTATTTGGTCAAGGAAAATTTTTAATTTTTCTTATTTAGCCTATCCTAAGGTCTAAACTCACCCTCATTCAAATCCCCTCATGTCACATTAATCATGACTTTATGACATTTTTCATTTCCCAAGCTTAAAACTATGAAAAGGTAATTTTAGCCAAGAATCCCTAATTTCCTAGTGAATTTAATGTAAAATAGGTAGAAAACGCTACGAAACAGCTGAAAGTTTCGTAGCGAAATATGAAGCATTTCTCTATTTTCTGACTTTGAGCAGTCAACTTCAAAGGCGGTTTCTGGGCAGTCAACTACTGTAGCTGTTCTTTTTAATTTTTGAACCAGTTTTTGCCACCAAGAGGCAATCAGAAGTGGGATATGTTGTCAATCCTAGAGACAACCTTGAGTTGTGAAATATCACAAGGCTCAGGACATTCAGAAAGGAGAAAATGATACAGAGATATCAGGGTAAGGCAAAGCTCATGTCATTTTTGCAGAAAATTAACTGTTCTGATCAGAAATTTCAAGCTGATATAGAGAAAGATGATTATAGATAAAACATGAAATCTCACTAATTGCACTTTACAATTCAAAGGCACCTACTACAAGAGGGTCAAAAAGACTTAAATACTTCAAGGTGATGAATGATCATAGCAAACAATGGAGACGTAGAATAGCGAGGATTACTTAACTGCTATTGAGAGATACATCTTGTAATATGATACCAAATATGTGGGATTATGCATCAAGAAATGTACACATGATAATGTAACATTTGTAAATAATGATCTATAGCAACAATAGTAGAAATAATGGTGAAATTGGAAAAATTCAGACACCCATATCACACCTGAGCCATATTTAAAGTGCCAAAAATCTTATGACATAAGTATCAACAAGGATAAATTTATATCAGAAACAGTAGGCTACTCGCATTCTAGAATGTGATACAAGATAAATGGATATAAACGAAATGAACGGCTAAGCTACAACACATAGGAGAGAATTACACACTGTAAGGCACCAAGACCAGAATCCTCATTACAGATAAAACTCCTTCTCATTGAGACCCAACGGGCTCTTCACATTCATATTAAAGCTTTCACAAAAATGCATACAAGAAATCCTTCTACAATCAATTCTTCAGAAAATTTGGAACCTGTTTTTCTCTTCTGATATTGCTTATATAGACCACTCCATACATGAGAGAGAAGATATTTTCTGAAAAATATCTTCTTCGCAAGCCAAAAATTTGTTAAAGGTCCTTATCAAAATGATCAAAACTTATGATGAGGAATGCATACCTCTCATCATTTTTGGTTAGGCACTAGGCCGTTTTGAAACAAAATTTTAAAAAAAAATCTGGGCAGAAAGTAAAAGACTAGGGTAAAATATAAATTCCACCTGAAACTTAAAAATAACTAACTAAAGTAAAATTAAAAAGGCCGCTTGGGCCGAATCATGAATTAACAGTGTTTCATGGATGAGAAGGGTTCGAGGCTATAGCTAACACAGGTGGCAGAACATTTGCAGACAAGCTGGCGATCTGGCTGGCAAACTGAGTGCATCTTTGATGGCTGTCCGTTGATGGTTCGGGCATCGCTGTGAATCCTTCCACCTTGATATAGGCCTCTGTGAGGACGTTGAAACTTGCCTCGATGGGGAGCTTGTGCTTTATAATATGCAGGAGGACAAACTCTCAGTGGAGGGATGAAACAATCGTTTCGGCTTTTAACCGAGCGGTTTTATCTGACAGGATGTCCATTCGGTCTCTTTCTTTCTGGAGGCATGTCTTATATTCTGTTAACGGCCGTAGCACAGACGGAGTGGTTGGGTCCCTGTAAGATGGAAGTCTGGCTATTGTAATCTCACTCCACACTGCGTCGAACCGATCCACGCTTGCTACCACCTGTTGCAGGGCTCTCGAGGCTATAACTCGGGCCGCCTCTTTGTCGATGATTTTCTGACATTCAAAGGCCTCCATGAACTGACTTGGTATGCCATGATTTTCCACCTCATTAGACTCCAACTCTTTCAAGAAATAAATGTAGCTTCTGGCACGTTGGGTTCTTTCAGACAAGTTGAGGTCTGCCTCCTGCAATTTCCTGTTGAGATTGAGTACCGCAGATTTGGTTTCCCCCATCATTTTTAGGAAACCCCACTGTTGTGTCACCGCCGAGATTACTTCTAACCAGATTATACTTCTCGCCTCACTAAGGGTGATATTTCCCTTCAGGCGGCTATTGAGGTCGGTGATATTTTTCTGTTGGTCGGCTCTTGTCTTCTTTTCCTGCTCTATGTCTTTCTGCAATGTCTCTATTTTCTTGGTATTATCAGCCAAGGAGTTTTCCAAATCAGTGATCCTCTACCTTGCGGTGGATACCTACTTTTCTAATAGATCATTTGCAGCTTTCGTTGCATTTAGCTACTCTGACAGCGGACTGGTCTCTGGTGGGGTTGTAGCAGGTGCACAGCTGTGCATGTCCCAGGTGTTCTGCAGCTCCGTCAACCTACCCTGAAGAGTGGCGATTGTTTCGGTCATTTTTTCTTTGTCCTCCCTCTCCTTTTCCAGTGTGTCAGCCAATTTCTCTTTTTATTTTTCTACTTGAGCCAATTCGGTCGTCTGAACATGGTGGGAGGCCCGAATGCTGACCTTGCTTTTCAATGATGTGACCTCCTTCTGCAATTTCTCTATCAAATAGCGTTGCGGGTTTGATTCTCCAGTCTCTTTTCCTTTGATCGACTCCCAGAGGACGCGTATTTGATTTTCCAGGGTGCGGGAGTTTTCCTGTTCATTCTTGAGGGTTTCCCTCACATGTTCATGTTTTTTCTCCAATTTTCTCAATGCAATGGTGACCTGCATTACCTCGTCCTTCAGCATATCACCCACGACCTAAAACAAGTTACATTTGTCGAGTGCTGGCACTTTGGCCATATCAATCGCATGTTCTAGTACCCTGTAACTAGTGGTACCGGTATCAGGGTCCAAGATGGCCTCGGCCATAGACAATACTAGGTGCTCCGTGTCCGCATTCATAGAAGCCGAGACCCTGGTGTGATATTTCTCGACATACCCTCCCAACTCGGCTTTGTACTTGTTCTGTTTCTCTGGGCCCTTTCAACTGTAGCTGGTGAAGTATAGTCTCCAATGGCCTATGAGACTTCAGAGAAGTCAGAGGAGGTAACACTATCTCTCAATACTTTGATCCCTGCCTTGCTACTGTCGGGCTGGCCATATGGTGCGAACGGCTCAAGCAGACGTTCTTCTCCTATGACTTCTGCCTCGCTGGAGGTTGTTTTCTGCTTTTTGCGGAGGGGAGAACCTGCTCCTGAGGGACCTACTTCTTCTTCGCCCTTGCCTTTATTGACGTCTTCTCCTTCCCCTGTAGTAGATGAATCTGTCTCCATCTGCGAAATCAAAGGCCAAGTTTCAATGTTAGCCCTCCACTCTATAAACGACCTTGATTCATGTGCATAAGGAGTGGACTTGTTCCTCTTTATTCTGTTTGAGATAATTTCCCAAGGATCATAGGGCCAATACTTTCCCTATCTTAGGTCCATGCCTTGCAACAGCTTCTCAACAATTGGAAGGGCGTGTCTTTAATTCACAACAAATGGACCGATTATGATAGGGAGTCTCAGAATGAAACCCTTCTTTGCGAGGACAAAGTGGAGTTGGTCAGCCTTGAGGGTCTGCCGAATATACTCCAGAGCATAAAATCGTCGAACAGGAAACACAAGCAGCTGGTAAGGGGAAACTTTGGCTCCATAGACCCGAATTTCAGTGTAATTGTCAAATAGATACCAATCCCCAGTGCTCTAGGATTTACCGGCTTGTAGCCAGCACTTCATTTCAGGAAAAACCCTAGGTGAGGGTGAATCATGGATGATAGTGTAGGCAATGGATATGAACTGATTTAGGAACCTGGAATAACCCTCCCCCTTTGGAAATTAGCATACAGAACAACTCCAGTAAAAAACTGGTCGGGGTTGGGAATTCTCCTCATATACCCTATCTAAACCCAAACCCTCAAACTTATCAGTGTGCTGATACAGGAAAAGGTAGAAGACCATCGAACAAAAGCGGAAGTGACCAGTTTCTGAAAGCTTCTAGAACTGGGTCTGAATGTTAGCAGCAAGAAAACTAAGGATATCTAGAACTACCCCCTTTTGAGACATTAACCACAAGAAATAAACACATACCCTGGAAATTTCCCCCAAACCTCCTACACCTAAAAGACCAACAATGAGGGCAAGGATGGGCTGCACTTCTTCTGTGAATAGATTCAACGGGAAAGGGTCTGCGGTGGGAAGAGACGTAGCCTGATTGCTGGTTATAGAAGAAATGAAGGTGTTTTGATGCTCCCATGGCAATTTGGTGAACTGGGAGGTTAAGGCCACTTCATTGAAACTGGTATAGGTGGCGCTGGTGGGAAAGTGGAGGGCTTGCCTGATAATTTCGGGGAAAGAGAAAAAATCTTATTCCCCTGTGCAGAGGTAAACGTGTCTCGGTGCTCATCATAGGCCTCTTTAAGCCAGCAAATAAAATCAACCACAGGGTAGACTAAGGGAGTAATCTGATGGTATAAACCCGATACAACTACATGATATCGATCTCTATTGTCGATATGACGCCTAAAAATCTTGGGTTTTATACTGTTGATGTGAAAAGGGTATTTGGGGTCACAGATTCCAGCTTGCAGGTCAATAAAAGGCTTGAACCCAGGAGGGTTTCTAGTTTCTCGGACCTGAGGAGTCTCTGGTTCATTTTTCTTGGGTGTGCCCCTTCCCATGACTGACAAACAAAACTTTTAAAAACGAAAGAAAAGCAGAGGGAATATGAGGGAAAGAATACCTGTGTAGCAGGGAAATATGCTCGAGAAAATGACACGGGGGTGTTGATAGTGACTGGGTAGACTTTGGCACTGGCTCCCAGTTAGTTTATACCGTAGCTGGAAAACCTACAAATTTAACTGCAGTAAAATACGTGAAGACTGTTATCTATGACTGAGCGTTCTGAGTTAAAAAGTGGATAAGTGGAATAAACGAGGGGGAAGTGTCATAAGGACACTGACAGTGGAGCTCGCGGTGCATAGGGATTGGGGTGTCAGCTGGAGGCAGGTGAACACCGCATGCCGGGTTTAATACTGGTACGGGCCTCAGTACCAGTTAGCCTAGATACTTACCTTACCTCTCTTACCGCATAAACCATATGATCCTTGAAACACATTGTTCGCAAAAAAGGGTTAAATACACAGCATGCCAATCTCTAGAGCCCGCTTCCCTTTTTTCCACGTCACTGTAATTCCGCGCTTTGCTCTGCCACGTCGCTCTTCATCTCGGGCCCACCCTGCGGCACGTCATTGTAATTCCGTGGGGGTATGGGTCTCTTCCCTCTTGTCCTTCTTGACCCCCGCGGAAATCCCACATGAAGGATTTCCTCACGTGCATCTTATGTACGTGGCAAGTTTTTTAATAATTTTTTTTGTTGCGTCTTTTGCACCATGTCTTTGCCCTTTTCGCACTACCTTTACTCTTTTGCTTTCTATTTTGACCCTTTTCATACACATGTTTCCTTTTAAGTGTGATACTAGCCTCATCATCCTTTCCCTTTAATTGGTCCTTTGAATGCTTCCACCATCAGCCAATCATTCAATACATGTCTATCCAAAGGTTAATTCGGAAGAATGACTAATGTTAATTTATGATCAACATTGGCTCCACCTGGGGACGACACGTTCGTCCTTGAGCGTGTCGAGAACTTCGCAGACCACCTGTTTATCTTATGTGAACCCCATTCCTCTTCATGATTCATCAAGACGCGCACATTATTTAAGCAAATATGAAAACAGACACTAATATACAATATGATACATCAGGTTGTCTCAGCCCAACTCAGAACTGGAAATAAGGCTTGAGAAATTGGCCGTTTACAGGGGCGTCGAGCAGATCTCCCTGTAAATTCTCCAACCTGAAATTATTGTTGCCACCTTGTTCTACAATTTGAAAGGGGTCGAACCAGAGGGGGTCGAATTTACCGTGTTTACCTTTATCAGCCCTTCGAATGTCCCATCTGAGCACTAAATCCCCAATCTGTAATTTTTTGTCTTTGGCATGGTGATCGAAAAGGTCTTTCATTTTCTCCTGGTATTCAACTAGCCTCTAACTCACTTGGTTCCGCGTTTCTTCTAGCTCCACCAGCTGGTTGATTCTCCTGGTTACATCATCTAGTTCTTCATGACTTTCTTTCATGAATCGAGCCACTGGTAATGCTAGCTGTACAGGGAAAATTGCTGCCCTCCCATATACTAATTCGTATGGGGATTTCCCGGTTGCTCTCTTGCTGGTAATCCTGTTAGCCCATAGAGCGAATTTTAACTGGGAATCCCAATTCTTCTGGTTTTCATTAATAGCCTTCTTCAGTTCCCTCACCAGTGTTTTATTTGATGACTCTACTAGGCAATTTCCCTGTGGGTAATAGGCTATAGAGTGACCTAGTGCAATGTTGTACTGTTGACAGAAGCTGACAAAATTTGCAGATTTAAAAGCCTGTGCATTATCGGTCACAATCTTGGCAGGGCAACCAAATCTGGATATGATGTTTTCTTCTATGAATTTCATCACCACAGTGTCTGTTGCTTTCCTGGAGGGTATAGCTTCTACCCACTTTGTGAAATAATCTGTGGCGGTTAATATCCACTTATGTTGACCGCTGGATGGGGGGTGTATTTCTCTTCTCCGATGAAGTCAATTCCCCACTGCTGGAATAGTTCCTCTACATGGGCAGGGATCATTGAAAGAGGTGCTAGCTTCTATCTTTCGGCAAACCTTTGGCACTTCTCACAAGCTCTAACCCGGGTAAACACATCTCCAAATAGTTTGGGCCAGAAGAAACCAGCCTTCAGGATTTTGTGAGCAGTAGCCCTCCAACTGTAATGGCCCCCACAGATTCCTTCATGAAACTCAGCCATTATACCCTCTATCTCTTCCTCTGTCAGGCATAGGAGCAGGATGCCTGAGGGTTCCCTCCAATACAGCCAGTCGTTTGCAACCATGTACTTCTGTGACTTCAACCTTAGTGTTCTGTATTTAGCTTTTCACAGCTAGGTGGGAAACTTAGTGTTAGAAGATATTCCACTATTTCCTCGTACCACTGGCTGGTGAGGTACTTCATATGTGTCTTATGGGAAGCTATCTCTACTCCCTGTAGTTCTTCTTTCCCTTCAGATGCCTCATTTGCCACCATGGACAGATTTATACGCAGAGCCTGGAAATTTGACTCAGACAAAATTTTGGCTAACCCCTGTCCCTTGATTAGTTTAGTAGGGTGGATGTCCAGCTCATACTCCTGTATTTTGGCTATCCATTTCCCTCTTTTTCCTTCACTATCTCCCTGGACAAGCATATCTTTGACAGCTGTTGTGGGCACAAATGCAGTGATGTGGGACTGAAGGACATACATACGAAAGGCTTTGAGGGATTTCACCAGAGCATATGCATGCTTTTCCAGTATGTTATATTACAGCTCAGCATCACGAAGTACCTGACTGAAAAAGGAAATAGGCTGATTGTACCCATCTTCATTTTTCTACAACAGAACTCCTGCTATTGTGTGAGGTGATGCAAAGGAAAAGATCATAAAAGGTTTGGCATAGTCTGGCCCGACTAACACAGGGGTTTCAGCGAATGCATTTTTAATCCTGGCAAAAGCTTCTTGTGATTCTTGTGACCACTTAACCTCATTGTTCTTCTTTATCATGTCAGTAATATGCCTAACTATCTCATCATAGTTAGGGATGAATCTCCTCAGGAAATTTATACGACCTAGGAACACTTGAACTTCCTTTTTATTTCTAGGGAGGAAAATGACATTTATGACTTTCTACTCTCTTAGGATCTATCTTTACTCCATCTTTGGTTACAATGTGTCCTAAGAGCTTGCCCTCTTCTAGTGAAAACAGATACTTCTGCGGATTTAGGGAGAGGCCATACTTTCTGCACTTCTCGAAGGTACTGCGCGGGTGTTCAATGTGCTCTGCATCATCTTTTGAGAACACAGTAATGTCGTCCAAATATACCACCAAAAACTTATCTTGCTCTTCGATAAAAGCAATGTCCATGGCCCTCTGAAAGGTGGCCCCTGCATTAATCAACCCAAAAGGCATCCTGGCATACATAAATGTAACCCACGGAGTGGTAAAGGCAGTCTTCTTTTGATCTTTTGGTAGTACAGCCACCTGATTGTACCCAGAGAATCCATCCATCATCGACATTCGACATGATCCTACCACTTTCTGCAGGATATGATCCATATTCGGTAGTGGATAATTATCCTTCAAGGATGCTCTGTTAAGATTCCTAAAATCAACACATAACCTTATTTCTCCATTTTTCTTCCGCACAGGGACTAAATTTGCTACCAACTCAGAATATCTCAATGGTACAATGATTTTGGCCTTCAGTAATTTCTTAATTCCTTTCTCAATAGAGGGTAGCAATAGGGGATTTATCTATCTAAGCTTCTGCTTATGTGGTTTTTCATCTCCCTTCAGTGGAATTTTGTGCTGCATAATGATGATATCAAAATTTCTTAGGTCTTGATAAGACCATGCAAACACATCTTTATATGACTAAAACAACTTCTGGTAAACCTGTTTATACTCTTCCAGGACCTTCTTCGACAGCTTCACAATCTTGGGGTCAGCCTCAATGCCAAGATTCATATCTTATACCTGATTCTCCTCCACAACTTTGTTCGGATGTAAGGGAACATCATTCTTGTTAAACAGCCTTTCTAAGGGCACTAATCCTCGGGGAATGAAATTCCCTTTCCACTACAGAAATTTGTGGCCAACTACCTTTTCTTCCCACTTATCTCCTGGAGTATATTTTGTCTCCTCCTCTTCACAACTATTAATCTCCATGTTGGAGAATTCCCCAACTATTTCCAAAAATCTCTTCACTTGCTCTTCATCCTCAAATACTTGCCAGTGTTTGATATTGTCTGGGATTGATGGTCGATAACGTACCTCAATTTCATACCTCAAGAGGGGATTCTGAGGTGGACAAAAAGTACTGGCGGCCACTGTAAGGGAGTCTGCCATTCTATTTTGCTCCCGGGGCATGAACTGGATATTAAAGCCTAAGAAGAAATTCTTCACCAGATCCCAAACCTCATTCCTATAAGCCCTTAGCCTAGGATGTTTAGCTTGGCACTGATTCCTCACCTGTCTGACTACCAGTTCTGAATCTCCCAGAACTTTTATACTTTGTATGTTCATACTCCTGGCTGTATGTAGCCCCAGTAGAAGTGCTTCATACTCGGCCACATTATTTGTGGCTTCATACTCCATCTTGAAAGATAAAGGGACCCATTGGCCTGCAAGAGAAATCAATAACACCCCAGCCCCATTACCTTCCCTGGAGTTAGCCCCATCGAAATGAAGTGTCCAGATTTCTGATTCAGGACTCTCTATGGAATGCTCTGTCTTGAAATGGAAAAATGATGATTCATGTGCGTACTCCTGATCTTCCTCCAGCATTAAACATGAGAAATCTCCCTCCCTGCTATAAACTGGAGAATTAATTGAATCATCTGCCTTGGTAACTGTCTTGACAAATCTGGTTTCCCGGTACAGCCTCCTCTCTTGACCACCAAATACAGGGATAGTGGCATAGGTCAGGTCCAACTTGATCTATCCCCCAATTTTGGTCCCCCAAGATCTTGACAGTAGCATGCCAAAGCGAGCTGGAATGTCAGCCACCACTATGTCCATCACTACACTTTTTGCTGGGATCTAAGCCAGATTGACCACTAAGTCCTTTATCATGCCCAGGCACTTAACTCTTTTGGATTCGAATGAGTAAAGGTCTTTGTATGGGCGGGTGATCTGTAGTCCTAGTTTTTCCATGACCGAAAGGGGTAAAATATTATGAGAGGCTCCCGAATCTAACATACAATTGTGTAGCAGCAGGTCATGTATTACTAAAGACACATAAAATGGAGGAGTAGCAGCATCTAATTCTTCGACATGTGGGCCAAAAACAACCATAGGCCTTTCTTCCTGAAGGTTCAGACTGTCTGGAATGTTTATTACTTCTGGAGGGAGAATAAAGGATGTGACCTGGGACTGATATGCAGGTTGTTTTAACAACTCGGTCAAGGGAACTGGGATTTTGACCTTCTCAAGCTCCTTTTGTAAGCTGAAGGCAGAGGAGGACTTATCTACTGACACCTCTTTTGGTTCTTTATCTTTAGAGTCTTTTTTCAGAAGGGGAGGTTTGACTTATTTTAAGATTGGCTTGACACTAGGGGGTGTAGCCACTTGCAAAGATGAAGGAATTTGATCAGCAGACTGTAAGGATTGGTTAAGGGGCCTCTTACCTTTTTCTAGGGTATTTTGAGATGTTGCCTCCTTCTGAGCAGGTGCCTCTTCTTGAAGTGTGTCCTCCTCCTCGTCCTGAGTGCGAGTTCTCTTCCTAGAAGATCTAAGGTCATATCTTCTATTTAATTGAGCTTGCATGAAATCGACGAACTTCTTGCTGTAGTCATCAATCTCAGGATCTTCGGTGTCTTCATTAACTTTCCCTTCTGTGTGTGCCTGCACCTCCACTTCGTCACTTTCATGTAAAGGACATTCAACTTCATCACTGTTTGAGAAAGCAAGGTATGCCTCCTCTTGCTCATAAGTAGTGTCTTCAGTAGGGACCTCTAATTTCCCTTCCAAGTATAGAGGGTGTGGTACCTGATCTTGCTGCTTCTTTTGTCCCCTTTGCAGTATCTGCAAGGGTGGCTTTCTGTATTGAGGATTAAAGCCTCTGTTTGGAGCATTTTGGAAATTCTTGGAGGATGAATTCTTTACCTCCATTTCAAGCTTTACCAGCTTTCTTGAGAGATTCTTGATCATCTTGTTCATCTCCTCAATCTTTTCATTGGCTGAATCTCTATCTTGGCTCGAGGTGGATACCTCTTCTTTTCCCCTTCTTCTCGTATCATGCTCAGATCTTCCCTTGGATTTACCAGTGGAGGAAAATTTTGCCTCAAGCTCCAGTGCATCTATCTGAGCATCATCCAGAGTGGCTAGCTTTCTTTCTCTTAGAGAGAAGCTGAATTCTGAGTCAAAGGCTGCCACAAACACCACCTTGGCAGCGGTCTGGTGCGGTTTCATTTCTGCAGGAAGGCTCAGGTACAACTTGTTGAATCTCCTAATAAACTTGGCCTTTTCTTGAGTGTATTAAACTCAGTCAGAAAATGCCCATGGTTTTTCTTCTCTCCCCATTTCTTGAGAAAAGTGTCTTCCATTGCTTCCCATGTGTTTATAGAACAGTCTCCCAGCATCTTGAACCATTTTCTGGCTTCACCATCAAGGGATTGCACAAATAGTCTTAGGACTACGTCAAGATGTTCTACGTTGAAATTTTCTGCAAAGGAGCAGAAGACCTCAAGGTTTTTTTGAGCTTCGATCTCGTTCTCTCCATTGAAACAAGGCAGGATCTTTAGATAGTCCTGTGGCAGGTCGTTCATCACTTGAGGTAATGCCAGGGGGGCATATTTATTCAGCAAGAAGCCCAAAACATTTTCCATTGGAGGAGGAGGTGGAGGTAACAGAATAATTTGATGTGTAAGCGGAGGAGGAGGTGGAATTGAGGTGTGAATGACAATGGGAATGTATTGGACAGCAGCTTGGGGTGATGATGAAAAATTCGGAGTATTAACAGCAGATATCTCAGTGACTTCTTTTACTTCTTCAGCCTCTGGAGTGGATTAGAGTATGTAACGAGTGGTGTCTATTGACTCGGCCTCGTCCTTAACTTGGATGTTTCCAGGAGGTAAAATGTCTGAGTGGTAACCGATTTCTCCCACAGCAGAGTCAGAATATTGTACTTGGGCCACTTGAGAAGAGGAGGAAGGAAAGTCTTCTAAAGAGAATTGTGGGATCTCAGTATGGATAAATTGTCCCTCTCTCCAATTTCTTCTATGTAAGATTCTCTCTGGGTCAGACACAAAGGGTGTCTTTGGCTAAGATGTATCTGACCTAAGGTATGGCTTCCAAGGAGCCAGGACTGCAAATAGATTTATATGAAAAACAAATGTGGAGTCACCAAGGTGAGGGATATACAACTCTCAACTCTCCATGCTCACCTAATTGAAGAGTGAATAAGTTTTTTTCGAGGCCCAGGGGTTTCAAGTTTTCTCAACTTCAGTCCCCGGCAACGGTGCCAAAAAGATGTTGTCAGTTCTAGATATAGCCTTGAGCTGTGAAAGACCAGTGCCTAGGACATCTTATATAGCAAGGAGCAAAATGATATGACAAGGGTAATTAGTAAGGCAAAGCTCTCATGCTGTTTCTTGTGAAAGGAAAATTATCTTGAATGGGACCAAAACTTTCGGAAGCTTGATACAGAGAAAGCAATACTGCAGAGGCAAGATGTGAAACTCTAACATTTATGGTATCAAACAATTCAAAGGCAGCTCACTACAAAGAGGGCTAGATTCTAAATACTTCACAGAGATGAGTGATCATAAAGTGTCCACTGTATACGTAGAATAAAGAGGATACTAACTGTTGTTGAGACAATATCGAGAAATATATACTAGCATGTAGTGGGCTTATGCAATTAAGAATCCACACATGATGACAACATTTGTAAATAACATCTCATAGCAGCTAATATAGCAGAAATACGGGTGAATTGAAAAATGAGACAGCATATCACACCTGAGCCATATTTAAAGTGCTGAAAATTTTATGACATAAGTATCAACAAGGATAAATTTATATCGGAACCAGTGGGCTACTCGCATTCCAGAATGTGATACAAGATAAATGGATATAAATGAAATGAGAAGCTAAGCTGCAACACATAAGAGAGACTTACACACTGTAAAGCACCAAGACCAGAATCCTCATTGAAGATAAAACTCCGTCTCATTGAAACCCAACAGGCTCTTCACATTTGTATTAAAGCTTTCACAAAAATGCATACAAGAAATTCTTCTACAGTCAATTCTTCATACAATTTGGAACCCCTTTTTCTCTTCTGATTTTTCTTATATAGACACATCCATACATGAGCAAGAAGATATTTTCTGAAAAATATCTTCTTCGCATGCCAAAAAATTTTTAAAGGTCCTTATCAAAATGATCAAAACTTATGACGAGGAATGCAGACCTCTCATCATTTGCGGTTAGGCACTAGGCCGTTTTGAAACAAAATTTTAAACCAACGTCTGGGCGGAAATTAAAAGACTGAGGTGAAATATAAATTCCACCTGAAACTTAAAAATAACTAACTAAAGTAAAATTAAAAAGGCCTCTTAGGCCGAATCATGAATTAACAGTGTTTCATGGACGAGAAGGGGTCGAGGCTATTTCTGACATAGGTGGTGGAACATTTGCGGACGAGCTGGTGATCTGGCTGGCGAACTGAGTGCATCTTTGCTGGCTGTTCGCTGATGGTTCGGGCATCGCTGCGAATCCTTCCACCTTGATATAGGCCCTTGTGAGGACGTTGAAACTTGCCTCGGTGGGGAGCTTGTGCTTTATAATATGAAGGAGGATGAACTATTGGTGGAGGGTTGAAACAATCGTCTCAGCCTTTAACCGAGTGGTTTTATCCGACAAGATGTCCATTCGGTTTCTTTATTTCTGGAGGCATGTCTTATATTCTGTTAACGGCCGTAGCAAAGAAGGAGTGGTTGGGTCCCAGCAAGATGGAAGTCCAGCTATTGTAATCTCGTCCCACACTGCATCGAACCGATCCACGCTTGCTACCACCTGTTGCAGGGCTCTCAAAGCTATAACTCGGGTTGCCTCTTTGTCGATGATTTTCTGACATTCAAAGGCCTCCATGAACCAACTTGGTATGCCATGCTTTTCCACCTCATCAGACTCCAACTCTTTCAAGAAATAAATGTAGCTTATGGCGTGCCGATACAGGAAAAGGTAGAAGACCATCGAACAAAAGCGGAAGTGACCAGTTTCTGAAAGCTCCTAGAACTAGGTCTGAATGTTAGCAGCAAGAAACCAGAGATATCTAGAACTACCCCCTTTTGAGACATTAACCACAAGAAATATACACATACCCAGGAAATTTCCCCCAAACCACCTACACCTAAAAGACCAGCGATGAGGGCAAGGATGGGCTGCACTTCTTCTATGAATAGATTCAAGGGGAAAGGGTCTGCAGCGGGAAGAGACGTAGCATGATTTCTAGTTATAGAAGAAATGAAGGAGTTTTGATGCTCCCATGGAAATTTGGTGAACTAGGTGGTTAAGGCCACTTCATTGAAACTGGTATAGGTGGCGCTCGTGGGAAAGCAGAGGGCTTGCATGATAATGTCGGGGGAAAGAGAAAAAATATTATTCCCCTGTGCAGAGGTAAACGTGCCTCGGCCCTCATCATAGGCCTCTTTAAGCCAGCAAATAAAATCGACCACAGAGTAGAATAAGGGAGTAATCTAATGGTATAAACCTAATACAACTACCCAATATCGATCGCTATTGTCGATATGACGCCTAAAAATCTTGGGTTTTATACTGCTGATGTGAAAAGGGTATTTGGGGTCACAGATTCCAGCTTGCAGGTCAATAAAAGGCTCAAACCCGGGAGGGTTTCTAGTTTCTTGGAACTGAGGAGTCTCTGGTTTATTTTTCTTGGGCGTGCCCCTTCCCATGACTGACATACAAAACTTTTAAAAATGAAAGAAAAGCAGAGGGAATATGAGGGACAGAATACCTGTGTAGCAGGGAAATCTGCTCGGGAAAATGACGCGGGGGTGTTGATAGTGACTAGGTAGACTTTGGCACTGGCTCCCACTTAGTTTATACCGTAGCTGGAAAACCTAAAAATTTTACTGCAGTTAATTACGGGAAGACTGTTATCTATGACTGAGTGTTCTGAGGTAAAAAGTGGATAAATGGAATAAACGGGGGGGAAGTGTCGTAAGGAAACTGACAATGGAGCACACAGCGCATAGGGATTGGGGTGTGAGCTGGAGGCAGGTGAACACCGTGTGCCGGGTTTAATACTGGTACGGGCCTCAGTACCAGTTAGCCTAGAAACTTACCTTACCTCTCTTGCCGCATAAACCATATGATCCTTGAAACACATTGTTCGCAAAACAAGGTTAAATACACAGCATGCCAATCTCTAGAGCCCACTTCCCTTTTTGCCAGGTCACTGTAATTCTGCGCTTTGCTCTGCCATGTCACTCTTCATCTCGGGCCCACTCCACGACACGTCACTGTAATTCTGCAGGGGTATGGGTCTCTTCCCTCTTGTCCTTCTTGACCCCCGCGGAAATCCCACATGAAGGATTTCCTCACGTGCATCTTATGTACGCAGCCAGTTTTTTAATAATTTTTGTTGTTTCGTCTTTTGCACCATTTCTTTTCCTTTTTCGCACTACCTTTACTCTTTTTCTTTCTATTTTGACCCTTTTCATACACATGTTTCCTTTTAAGTGCGATACTAGCCTCATCGTCCTTTCCCTTTAATCGTTCCTTTGAATGCTTCCACCATCAGCCAATCATTCAATACATGTCTATCCAAAGGTTAATTCGGAAGAATGACTAATGTTAATTTATGGTCAACAGAATCTACGATAGATGGCATGGAAGCTAGCATGGAATCTAAGATGGATGACATGTGTTAGTATGAATCTTTCGTCATAAAAGATCACTTTAGCTACGCATAACAAATAGCCCTAACATCGATTATGGCTACCAAACATCTTTAAGTATGAAATTAGATTATCCAAATAATGCTGCACAAATCCAGATCTAAGCATAAAAGACATTAAGCAGATAAAGTAAAATATGGCTCCATGCCTCCAATAGACAAGGCAAGAACAGTGTATTTGAAAGAATTTTTGTATTTTATTAAAAGGAGGCACCTGAGAGGAAAAAAAGAAAGGTGTTTTCCGATTCTTCTCAATGGGAAAGGTTCTTGAAAGTCCTCAGCGTTTCAGATCTAAAATTCTTCTCTCGTATTGGTGTAGAAAACCCAGACAAACATAGAACTCAATGGGAGCTCACAAGGAAAAAAAGAAAAAATTGTGACCAAGAGTAGATCCAGAGTGATCTAATGCAATGGAGGTGACTAATGAATGGGGAAAACCCTTCTATTTATAACAAAATATTAGGGCGATTTAGAACTTGGTGCATGAATAAAATATTCTTAATCAAATTCTAGAACCACCTTTTAGGAATATTTTATTATATTTGTTAGAGGGAAAAGGATTTTTGACTTGGGTCAATTCCTTTCTTTATAAATAATAAATAAATAAATGATTTATTTACTATTTTAAGGAAATGGTGGAAATATAATTAAATAAATAATTATTTATTTAATTATTTATAAATGATTTAGTTAAATTTAACTAGGAATATTATTTAAATAGGATTTAAATAACTTATTCCTATGAAATAATCAAATAAATAAGGATTTATTTAATTGATTTCCTTATTTTGGGTTAAATATGACTAGGAAATATAAACAAATATAGATTTTTTTATTATTTCCTTTTGGGTTTTCCTGTTTAGACCATAAATAACTTAATAAAGGTGTTTTACTAAGTTATTTCACATAGTGAAAGCAATTTTACTTAGTGTAAAATTGGTCTTACATGGTGTACTTGGGTTTATCTAATGATAGTAGGTTAGATGACCAAAAAATAGTGTAACAGATTGCCCCCCAACGTACAAGTGTTAGGAGAAAATCGTATGACCGAAGTACATTGTAAGAACTCAATCACTAGACATCAAGAGGGAAGTCAGAGAGAGAAATGTAAGGTAGTCCAATGTGCTAAAGGACCAGACCCTGAGGAGATGAGACTTACAGGTGAAACAAGTCTCAAGTTTATGAAGTGGTACCTGTGTGAAAGGCGGCGGGGGAGGCATACCTATGCCCGTCGAGACAAAGTACAAAAGAATAATATGTCCAGTAAACAAGGAACTGAACTATAAAGTACATTTTGGCATAAATACGAGCCAGAAAATAGAATGATGAATCCCACATACATGTTGTGCCTGGAATAACAACCTGGACTTATACAATAATATTTTAGTACATGAGATACAAATACAACCCAAATGCCCCCTATACACGGGGAAGGGCTCGCAAAATCTGATTAATACATGCAAATCGAAAAGGCGCTGCAAGCAGCTAAGGCCGACATCATCAAATGTAAGGATCTGCATCAAAGGTTGAAAACTAAGAAGTCATATGGGCATGTGGGGGGCTACCTGCAGAGCCACCCCCTCATGAGGGTTGAGACATCTCACACACACCCGAGAATCACCAATAGCTGCTACTGCATCACTGGACCATCGAGTATACAAATCACGATCATGCTGAAAGGAGCTCAAACCAAGGTACACCGCTCTCTAGACCTGGCTTCTGGAGTAAATGAGTTGATTTCGACAGAAGGAGGTCCACCACAGGTGAGGTGATGAAGGATCCCCAACTAAGGCATGAGAGAAAATAGGAGAGCGACGAACAAGCGAACACTAATGATAGTGATGGAATGAGGGATACTGAGTAGCAGATGGAAGACTTCCCTTGTTAGAGCATAAAGGGAATGAATGGCTTGGCAACGACTGACACAATATCATGAGGGATAGGGGACAATGGTACTGAAGGCCATAATGTGCAACACGAGAGAGGGACCAAGCAATGAAGGGTGGAGGACTATTGCGGGATACAAAGGGACTCAAGATAGACTCCATGACTGATGATGACTCAACTAGGATGCTCTAAACAAGCGAAACTCGATGGTGTTGCCCCACAATAAAGTTATCATAGGATTCCATAAAAACATGATTACAATGGGGTATCTCATGACAAAAATCAACACGAACAAAGACAAGTAAGGAGACAAACTGGTGCCCCAATTACAAGTATTGTAAATGAAGAAATTCTATTTGTAGGAGAGGTGAATAGACTCTTCGTGGAAAAAATGTTTCCTAGTGAAGTATCAAGGTACTAAAAACTAAAAGGTACCCAGAGCTCATGAACAGGCCAGGTCGCACTTTTTAGGGTTTGTTCTGCGACCTGGGTAGCAGGTACTGGGTAGAAGATTGCGACCTGTCCCAGGAAATGACCTGAAAAGTGCAACCTGCCAGAGAAAGCGGGTTTTAGTGCTATTTTTGGCTAGGATCTAGTATTTTTATGGTTGAGGGGCATAGGTGCTCCCAATCATGTTGTGGTCATGCCAAAATGTATGTAGAAAAAAGGGGAATCTAAACACATTTTAAGGATATGGTCCACCAGATGTTTTCGATATGGTTATGCAGTTTGAGAAAGGAAATGGAGGATTACCAATCTCTTTTGGTACTGCATAAATGAATCAAATGGACTTTAAGTTTCTGGGTTGGCATACCTGGTGCTACTATCCCAAATAGTGGATTTGGAGATAATGAACTGATGCTCTCTTAGAAAACCTATAGGTTGGTCAACAACAATGTCTAAAAGACTGGGTTATTGATGTAAGATGAAGGAATGATAAGGGGTATCATCCCTAGAGTGATATGAAGTGATATGGGACTCGATAGGTTCTTCTAAATGTGTAAGAATAATGGTACTAAATTCGGCATGACCAAATACACTTGGAGAGTTGTGGAGAATTTCTTCTCTTGGTCTCTCAAATATGGGTGCCCCCTTACTCAAACATGGGGTTTCAATGTAATGGCCACAAGGTGTGTGTGGTGTGAATGCATGGGTTCGATGTAAGGGGGAATAGATAAAGTCAGGGGTGGTGATTTCTTCCATAATGTCATCATCTTGATAGGAGATGGGGTGATTGGTAGAAGAAAGACCACCAGACGCGGTGAAGCTACATGACTCATGATCATAAGAAGAGAGGGTCGTATGCACATCATCGCAAGGGGTAAGAATGGCCCAAGCTACTGAGGCTAGATTCCGGGGATAGCAACTTGCCCCATTGGCATAGCCAATATAATGTGTGGACGGAAGGTCTTGCAAAATAGTGTCACAAGACAAGACATGGGAGGAGTAAGAACAAAGATGGGAGCGTGAGTGAAGCGTAGACAGTAAATGACAACTACGGGAGGTAGTAGTCTGGATAGGGTGTCTATGACTCGCAGACTAACTAGAGGGTGATGTATGGGGGTTGGAGCTTAGGCTGCAGAGAATATCATAGATATGGATGGTATCATCATGGTTATGGGTGGGAGGGAAAAGGTCAGGGAAACCACATGAGGCTGCAAAGCTACCTAAATCATTAGCATGAGAAGAAAGGCTCACATATGGACCATCTCGGAGGATGACAAAAGGACAAGTAAAAAGATGATCGAGGGATGTAGAGCCCAAGAATGTTGCTGAAGGGGAATCAAGAAAAACAGATGGAGTGGATTCAGACGGAATGTACTCCGAGGTTCGGAGGGATGATGATAGGTATAGGAGGGGGGCAGCAGGTTCCGACATCTTAACATCAGGAGGAGGAATGTCAATGGTAGCAGGGGGATCCTTGAGTTGGCCTGATGCATACTGCGCGAGGATAGGAGAGGCGGATTGGTTTTGTTCCATCTCGTACTCACGAATGACCTCTAAAGAGGCTCGGTAATGCGTGAGGTGAGGACAATCATGTGAATAATGGCCATGGACACCACACAGAGCATAAGGTTTGTTGGTGCGAAGATAATTTGGGTTCTTGGCTGTGGACGAGGAAGAAACAGAGGTTTCAGGGATCGTAGACTCAGGGAACGCGACTTTAACCATGGGTTTGATACGGGGAAACTCAGGACAAGTATGGGTGGCATGACTAATACCATCACACAAGGCACAAGGCTTGGTGGGTGGAGGAGGGGTAGGGTCGGGTGCGGTGGCCTTGTCTTTGGATGCCCCCTTGCGAGTCTTTCTTTTCTTGTCCGTAGCTGTCACAGCATGAAGATGGTCTTGCGGAGGGGCTAGGGGCACTGTAGCGGTGGAAGGAGCGAAGGGAATCGGTTGAACTGGTGTCATAGCAATGTATGGTTTAGGGTGGCCGGGTGGGGTCTCGGCTGGAGGAGTAAGATATCACACCGGTATTCCCAAGGTTAAATTAGGGAGGGAAAGGGTGGCCATGACGGGAACCAAATAGACTCCAGGAGGGGGAGCAAGGAAAGGTATCTGACCGGTGGGGTAATGGCCAGGAGGGATGGCTCCCATATGGTGGAGCCCTGGGGGAACTGACTCGGGAGGGTAGGAAGGTTCCTGAGTGGGACGTGGATGGGAAGTTCTAGGCAGGAAAGGTTCGGTCGATTGAAGCGAAGGGCTAGGAGCAGGTTGCGGTGGGCGAGATTGAGGTTGCTGACTAGCCGAAGCAGGCTGTGGAAGGTCAGCCTAAGACGATTGCATCATGCAAACATTTGCTAAGCTAGGGTCAGAGACAGGAGGAGGGGGAGGACCTGGAAAAGTTCCAAGCAAGGAGGATTCTTTGTAGATGCCAGGGGCAACACTGGTCAAAGAATCAAAAGTTTTCTTATTGGTGACAGTAGAGATGGTGGACTCAGGGGAGGTCTGAGATTTTGGTTCATGGAATGTCAACTGGTCGATGCTGAAAATCATTCCATTATGAGGGAAAAACATCTTGCGGTGGACTGCGGATGGGACGACAGACATGGCATAGGTGTAACTACGCCCTAAAATAATGTTATAGTCAAGAGGGGCGTTAATAACTTTAATGTCGACACAAACAATCTTGCCCGCAAGGGTGATAGGACAGTTACGGAAAAGGCCGATGGGTTGGGAGGCATGGCCGTCCCACGCACGAAGGGTGATTGTGGAAGCGGCTAGCTTAGGAGATCCAAGTTGTTTCCAAACCAAAGAAAACATCACACAGGTAGATGCCTCGTCATCAATAATACACTGAGCGACGTTGGCATTGCGGATTTTGACTAGGATTTGGAAAGCAACGGAAGTAGGAAGGGGGGGATGGTCAGACTGACGGGCGTCGAAAACAATCAATTGGTCATCAGCAGGATCTACAGCACCCATGACAGATAGTAGAGCCTTCTTTTTAGAAGGACATGACTGGAGGGGTTCAAGTGTTGAAATGGCAGCAAGAGATTGTGCCAGATCATCTACTGTGCTATATGAATGGACAACCCAACTAGAGGCAGCATTTTGGCGTAATGGGCCCTTAGGAATCTTGGTATGAACCTCAGCTTTGGGCGGAGGGATTTGCAAGGGACCATTGGGTGTCGACAGAGGCTCTGTAGGACCTGAAGATGGGGACTCGGGGACAGATGGAACGGGAGGCGTGGAGTACTAACAAGACCAATTTTGGAGGTTAAGGTTGACGGTGGGAGGTTGGTCAGAGGCCATCATGATAATCTGGTAATCGGAGGAACCATAAGGGGAAGGTTGAGTGGTTACCGAGGCCTGAGGTGGTTGAGTGGCCACGAATCCTTGTTTAGGGAAAGGATTGGTAAACACAGCGGGTTGAGAAGTGGCCGGATTGGAAGGGACAGTAGGGGAGGAATGTTGTCCCCGCACGGTGGCCTGAGACTCCCACATCTGCCACATCTGTGGTAATAGGGGACAATCGTGAGTGTAATGTCCATAAACACCACAACATGAACCGAGCTTATTGGTGTGAAGTGGCCTGTTCGGCTTGTGCTGAGAGCCCTATGGTTGGTTGGCAGTGTTAGGATCAATACTTGAAGGATTGGATCCACGATTACCAGAGGCAGATTGATTGCCTTTCCTCTTTCTTTGAGAAGGAAGAGAATTGGTCGCGCCCTGCTGCACAAATACTTTCCCTGGAGGGGGTAGTAAGTGTTGCGGTGGGGGTTGAGAAGGCAAGGGGGTGAGAGGTCCAAATGCTAGAGGAGCTGGGACACAAGGATGTGGGTAAGGATAAGGGTTAGGATTGGCAACATTGAGGTAAGCAGGAGTGTGGGAAAAAGGAGGAGGCATGCCGTATCCTGGATACATGCTACCTGGAGGGGGAAAAGTGTTGGAGGTGCTGGCCCCTCCTGGAGGGAAACCGTGGCCCATAAGAGGCTGAGCAAAGGTATGTGAAAGAGCTCCAACGATACCGTCGGCAGAGTGAGATGCCCCCAGGGTGTTAGTGCCATTGGGCTTGGGGAGGTCAGGAAGGACGGTATAAACATAACCAGATTGAGCATAAATAAGGTCATATTTCAAGGCTATTTGGAGGGCAGCTTCTTCGGTTTGAGGGAAATGGGAGGCGACATCTTTGCCAATGGGAGGTAAGAGAGAGTGAAGGAACTAGTCCATATAAACCCAATCTTCAAAGGGAGGAGCGCGACATAAGCTTCGTCTTCATCGCCATTCTTAGACATGCGCAAAAAGGCGGGTCGAAGAGGATTGACGGAAAGAAGTTAAAAGCTCGGTACCAGTGTCGTATCAGAGAGGTAGCTGGAAATAAGATAAAAAGGCTTGGGAAATGATCACAAAGTGGTATGGGAGGAGGTGGCCTGCTGAACATACCATTTAGAAGCTTCATCGGTAAGCGTGCATTGGAACAATCTAAGACGGATGGAATCATCTGAAATGGAATTGGATGAACACCACATATGGAAAGACCAGATATGGTTGGAGAGATCTTCACTAGAAAGCCCTTCGAACTTGGGAAAGTCAGAGGGGAGCTTGGTTGGCATAGCAAGCCAACTAACATCGTGGCGGATAGGATCATTGATCAGCTGATTGAAGTCAGGGAGACTTAGGCCGGCCATATAAGGAAGCAATGGGCCAGTCGAGGTAGGTCCCGTAGTGGTTCCACTGGAAACAGACCCAGCAGTAGAACTGGGGTTGCCGCTGGCACTAGGTCCTGAACTAGACATGGTGAAGGTAACAGGGGGAGAACCAAGAGTAGGGGGAGAACCCGAACAATCAGAATAAGAGTCGGAGTGCGGACTCGGGGGAGGACTTACTCGATGACGACGGGAAGGAGGAAGTCGACCAACCGGAAACTGAGGGTGAAGGCCAAGAAGTCTCCGAGAGAAGCGCCTTGGGGGTGCAATGATGACGGGAAGAAGAAAAACCGACAAGGGCAGGGAGGGACAAAATCAAGTGAGGTCAAGGGCAGAGAGGTGCAGTGACAATTGATTTTAAAGTCTTTGCCAGGTGGTGATAACCAGGCTCTTCTTCTCTTAGGGTCAGTGTGTGGCATGCGTTAATTTTAACTGTTTAATCCCAAACATTTTGAGAGTAAAAGAAAATTTGTGCTGCGTAACTGAAAATAAATCTGTAGTAAATAAGACTAAAAGAACAGAAAATTAACAGCTAACAATGCATCAATATAACCCAAGAAGGCAAGTCTCTCAAAACTAGTCTATAAGAGGGAAAAAACTAAGCAAAGCATGCGAAAAAGAGGACAATAGATCTAAGGTCAGGAGGGACGAGGATCTAAAGGAGAAATCTGTTGAAAAGAGGTGCAGAGAACAACAAAGAGGCAGAGGCAAGGTTGTTGCTAAAAAGGAGGAGATCAGCTAAAAAGAGAAGGGACAAGGAGGTGGCCCTAGAAATGAACCCAAACAAAACTATATGAGGTGATTTGAAAAGGGATAAGATCTGATCTAAATGGATCTAAAAATGATGGATCAGATTTGAAAGAAATAAGGCTAAAACTCTGGAAATTCAGAATTTTGAAAGAGAAAAAACTCTCCCACAAAAAGTGGAGGGTACTAGAGCCCAAAGGGGAAAGATTCCCACTTAGTTGAGTGAAATAGATGAGAAACAGGTCTAAACGGGTGGAGACAGAGGCTAGAAAACCCTGACAGAAGCTTCAAACAAACTCAAAAAAAGTGCTGGAAAATTGCAGAAAAAAGTGCAGGTCGCGGGTTCTGACCTGTTTTCAGTCCAGGTCGCAGATTTGGGGTAGAAAAGTGCCACCTCAAGACCAGGTCGCTATTTTTGGGCCAATAAGTGCGACCTGCAGATCCGGGTCCCTCGGCGGTAGATTTCCGAAAATTTTGTCGTCTCAGCTGTGACTGATGTCTGTCACCTGCGCAATAGGGCCAGAAACACATGGAAGTTAAAAATTTTAATGTTTGAGGGTTTTAGAGGTGAAAAGCACCATAAAAATAGGAAAAACAGAAAATGGAAGAGAAACCCTAGGGTCTGAAACAGCTGGATATGCAGGAATATATAAAACGACAGCGATTGCAAAAGAAAACCCGTGTGGAGTCGCCAATTGTTAGTATGAATCTTTTGTCGTAAAAGATCACTTTAGCTATGCATAACAAATATTCCTAACATCGATTATCGCTGCCAAACATCTTTAAATCTGCAATTAGATGATCCAAATAATGTTGCACAAATCCAGATCTAAGCATAAAAGACATTAAGAAGATAAAGTAAAATATGGCTCCATGCCTCCAATAGACAAGACAAGAACAATGTATTTGAAAGAATTTTTGTATCATATTAAAAGGGGGCACCTAAGAGGAAAACAAGAAAGGTGTTTTCCGGTTCTCCTCAATAGGATGGGTTCTTGAAAGTCCTCAGCGTTTCAGATCGAAAATTCCTCTCTCTTATTGGTGTAGAAAACCCAGACAAACATAGAACTCAATGGGAGCTCACAAGGCAAAAATGAAAAAATGGTGACCAAGAGTAGATCCATAGTGATCTAATGCAATGGAGGTGACTAATGAATGGGGAAAACCCTTCTATTTATAACAAAATATTATGGCGATTTAGAACTTGGTGCATGAATAAAATATTATTAATCAAATTCTAGAACCACCTTTTAGGAATATTTTATTATATTTGTTAGAGGGAAAATGATTTTTGACTTGGGTCAATTCCTTTCATTATAAATAATAAATAAATAAATGATTTATTTACTATTTTAAGGAAATGGTGAGAATATAATTAAATAAATAATGATTTATTTAATTATTTATAAATGATTTAGTCGAATTTAACTAGGAATATTATTTAAATAGGATTTAAATAACTTATTCCTATGAAAGAATCAAATAAATAAGGATTTATTTAATTGATTTCCTTATTTTGGGTTAAATATGACTAGGAAATATAAACAATATAGATTTGTTTATTATTTCCTTTTGGGGTTTCTTGTTTAGACCATAAATAACTTAATAAAGGTGTTTTACTAAGTTATTTCACATAGTGAAAGCAATTTTACTTAGGGTAAAATTGGTCTTACATGGTGTACTTGGGTTCATCTAATAATAGTAGGTTAGATGACCAAAAAATGGTGTAATAACATGGAAGCTAAAATGGAAAACATGAAGAATGATCTAAAAGCAGACATGGAAGGTTTGACAAAGTTGATACAAGAAATGTTTCCTAATGGTGAAAAGATAGTAGAGGAAACTCATGAAAAGAACAAAATAAATGTTAATCGTGATTTCATAAACTCTAATGTTAGCAGGAAGAACCACCATATTCCAAAAATGGATATGAGGAAGTTTGATGGAAAGGATCGTGTAACATGGATACTACGGATGGAGCAATATTTTGATCTCCATAATGTGAAAAACACACAAAATGTACGCATTGCAACTTTACATCTAGAACAAAATACATTTGTATGGTATCGATGGCTTTGCTCCCGTAAAAAAATTGTCACCTGGTCAATTTTTACGGAGTAAATGATAGCACATTATTAGGATACAAAGAGCAACACCTTCTTTAGCCAATTGATAAATCTCAAACAAAAGGGTTTAATGGGGCAACACATTGAGGACTTCCAAAAATTGAATATAAGGGTAACTGATATTCCATAGGAACACAGGATTGATCTCTTCATAGGTACTTTAAAGGATAACATCCAACATGAAGTTCGTGTTTTGGAACCTGATTCATTGGAGAAGGCATTCAGGTTGGCAAGAAAAATTGAATGTAAAATTATGGCGACAAGGAAGCCTACCACTCACTTATATAAAGAGGGAAGTGTTGCTACTCCTAGATTTCCACAACCTACAAGGTTGACACCACAACAATTGGAAGAAAAAAGAGAAAAAGGGCTTTGCTACAGTTGTGATAGCAAATACACTAAAGGTCATAAGTGTGCTGAGAAGAAATTATTTTACATAGATTGTGAAGAGGAAGAAGAAAATGAACAAGAAGAGGATATACAACAGGAACCAACCCTAGAAGAGGAAGAAATGAATCCGACCATATCGTGTAATGCACTGGCAGGAATTACCACTCCTCAAACTCTCAAGATACAAGGACAAATCAAGAAGAAAAAGGTAATAGTGTTGATTGATTCAGGTAACACCCATAATTTTATTCATTGTAAGGTAGCCAAGGAATTAAATTGTTTCCTATACCCAACACCAGAATGCCAAGTGATGGTTGCAAATGGAGGAACTATAAATTGCTCTGGGAAATGCCATAACATCAAGCTAACCATGGGGGAATATGTATTGACTAGTCCAATGCTTTCCATTCCTATGGAGGTGCTGATGTTGTACTAGGAGTACAATGGTTACAATCTTTGGGGACGGTAGCTTTTAATTTTCAAGAACTTTTCTTGAAATTTTTTTCAGAAGGAAAGGAAGTCGAATTATGGGGTATTGTGGGGAAGCCAGGAAGGATAATAAGCTCTAATGTCATGACAAAGCTTCTAAAGAAAGAACAGCGAGGCGTAATTGCACAATTATGCTCACTAGAAGTTTCAACATCAAAATCATCTATTTCTGCAGATCTCCAACAAGTCTTGGACAATCATTCCAAGGTGTTTGAAACTCCCAAAGGACTCCCACCTATTCATGATCATGATCTTGCTATTCATTTGATTCCAGGAAGTGTTCCTCCAAACATCAGGCCTTATAGATATCCTTACTTCCAAAACAGCGAAATTGAACGTATGATTGCAGAAATGTTAGAGGCGGGTATAATTCAACCTAGTCAAAGTTCTTTCTCTGCTCCTGTAGTATTGGTACACAATAAGGATGGATCATGGCGCATGTGTCCGGATTATAGGGAGCTCAATAAGATCACCATTAAAGATAAATTTCCCATTCCTGTGATTGATGAATTATTGGATGAATTACATGGAGCAATTTATTTTACCAAGTTGGATCTTCGTTCAGGATATCATCAAATTAGAATGAAGACCGAAGATATTCCAAAAACAGCATTTCGAACTCATGAAGGTCATTATGAATTTTTGGTCATGCCTTTTGGACTTACCAATGCACCTTCTACATTTCAAGGGTTGATGAATTCCATTTTCAAACCCTTCCTTAGAAAATTTGTGCTAGTATTTTTTGATGATATACTAATCTACAACAGGTCTTGGAAGGATCATGTTGAACATGTTGACAGGGTGCTCAGACTATTACAGGAGAAATAATTATATGCAAAAACATCCAAATGTTTCTTTGGAGTAAAAGAGGTGGAATATTTGGGTCATATTGTATCTCACGAGGGTTTTAAGGTAGACCCTAACAAAATTAAATCCATTAAGGAATGGAAAGTCCCCACAACCATAAAGAAGATGCGAGGATTTCTCGGGTTAACAAGGTATTATTGCAAGTTTTTTAAGAATTATGGGAGAATAGCAGCACCTATAACAAAATTATTGAAGAAAGATGCATTTTCATGGACTCCTGAAGCAACTAAGGCCTTTGAATATCTTAAAGAGGCAATGTGCCTAGCACCGGTCTTAGCTATGCCAGACTTCACAAAAACCTTTATTGTGGAATGTGATGCCTCAGGAAATGGAATTGGTGTTGTTTTAATTCAGGAAGGAAGACCCATTGCTTTTGAAAGTCGTCCAATCAAAGGAAAGTATTTATAGAAACCTATTTATGAGAAGGAAATGTTGACAATACGGCATGCACTAAAGAAATGGCGAACTTACCTAATGGGAAGACACTTCAAGGTAAAAATTGATCATGATAGTCTTAAACACTTTTTGGAACAAATACTATCTTCAGAAGAGCAGCAAAAATGGGTCACAAAGATGTTGGGTTAGAAATTTGAAATAATATACAAAAAATGGAAGCTTAATGTTGTTGCAGATGCACTCTCAAGAAGGAATGAAGAGGTGGAAGCATTGCTTTGTGCCATTTCTATTATCCAACCAGATTGGATAACCGAAGCAAGAGATGAATGGAAGATGGACAAAGAAGTATGGACACTCATTCAAAAGTTGCAGTAAGATCCTAGTACATCTGATACATTTAGTTGGAAAAATGATTCCTTATGGTACAAATGTCACTTATATATTTGTAAAAATTCCCAACTAAAACAAAAGATTCTTTTGGAATTGCACACTTCTCCTTTAGGAGGACACTCAGGATTTTTAAAAACTTAGCACAGGGTGAAGAAAGAATTTTTTTGGGATGGCCTTAAATATGATATTCAAAAGTTTGCAGTGGAATGTTTGGTTTGCCAGCAGAATAAAGTTGAGAAAATTAAGACCCCGGGACTTCTACAACCTTTATCCATTCGAAGTCAACGTTGGGAGGATATTTCAATGGATTTTATCACAGGTTTACCTAAGTCCGAAGGAAAGAGTGTCATCATGGTGGTAGTTGATAGACTTACCAAGCATGCACACTTTTGTGCATTATCTCATCCATTTAAATCAAGTACAGTTGCTACTACATTTATGGACACAATTCAAAAGCTACATGGAAACCCAAGGGTTACAGTGAGCGACAGAGATCCCATTTTTACTGGAAACTTTTGGATGAAATTATTTTCTTGTTTGGGTACTCAATTAGCTCATAGCTCATCTTATCATCCTCAATCTAATGGTCAAACTGAGATAGTAAATAAATGTTTCGAATGATATCTTCGTTGTTTTGTCCTTGATAAACAAACACAAAGGGTCAAGTGGTTACCTCTCGTTGAATGGTGGTATAACACTCCCTTCCATACTGCAGCAAAAATGACCCCATTTATGGCACTTTATGGATATCATCCACCATTCATCACATCATATTTAAGAGAAAATTTGAAGGTTCAAGCAGTGGAAGATCACATCGAGCATCAACAAGAAGTTCTCCAACTCTTAAAGGATAACCTGAATTTGGCACAAAATCGAATGAAACAATAGGCAGATCAACATCACAACGAGAGAAGTTTTGATGTAGGAGATTGGGTATTTTTACGGCTACAACCATACAAAAAAATGTCCCTCAAGCAAGCAAAGAAGGATAATAAATTATCGCCAAAGTACTATGGTCCTTACAAGGTGTTGCAAAATATTGGTACTATGGCATACAAATTGGAGCTTCCTGCTTCTTCGCGAGTACATCCAGTTTTCCATGTTTCATGCTTAAAGAAGGTTATAGGTGAAAATCTTCCAGCTCAAACAATATTTCCAGAACTTGATGAGGAAGGAAAAATCATATTGGAACCTGAAGCGGTCACGGAAACAAGAACTCGACAGCTACGGAATCGATCAATTTCAGAGTATCTCATCGAGTGGAAGAACTTACCCACTGAAGATTCTACATGGGAGGATGAGAAGTTTATACAGAATCACCTAGAGCTACTCAAGCGTTGAGGACAACACTTTTTTGAAGGAGAGGGGCATGTTAGGTCCCTATATTACTAGTATAGTCCCTTATTGTTGTTAGTGTAACCCCTTATTGTTATTATTGTACCCCTGTAACCCCCATATTGTTATTATTGTGCCCTTAAATTATTATTGTTAGGTCGGCTAGGATTACATTGTGGCCCACTAGGATTACATTGTGGCCCCATGGACTCTTATATATACAAAGTAGGTTTTTTAATTTGTATCATCCAAGACTTGTTCATTCATGTAATGTATTGGAGGTTTCCCCCTCGAAGTGGCTTATTTCTAAGGCATTGATATCTCCTTTCTTCTATTTTTGGAGCTAGTTTCACAACAATAGTCGACGTTTAGAATCCCAATGGGGATCCATCCTTAGGACGGGAAGTGAATGAAGAATGAAAGAAGGTTGCGGGGGGCTTAAGGTATAAATAGTGAGGGTTAATGATGATGGGAGGAGCCGACATCAAATTCAGTTAACTTATTTAAAATAATATTTTATTATTGTAAAATTTTACTTTCAAAAAATTTTTAATAAATATTTAAAAAATTTTAATTTAGATTATCTATTTTATTTGAATTAATTTTAAATATTGTAACTTTCTTTGTTGACTTCTTTATTTCAAATGGTGAGTTAGAAAGGCATCACTCTCGACTGACCCGAAGTTAGCTCAGAGGTCCGAAACATCTATAGGACTCAAAGGAGTCTCATATTAACCCGAAGTTAGTTGGAGTTTAAAAACCTCTCTTGGATTCAAAAGAGTCATATACTAACCCGAAGATAGATTAACTGACTCGAAGTCAGTTGGAGGTCTGAAACCTCACTTGGACTAAAATGAGTCATATACTAGCTCGAAGTTAGTTTAACTGACCCGAACTTAGTTGGAGGTATATAACCTCACTTCGACTCAAAAGAGTCATATACTAACCCGAAGTTAGTTTAAATGACCTGAAGTCAGTTGGAGGTCTGAAACCTCACTTGGACTCGAAAGAGTCGTATACTAACCCGAAGTTAGTTTAACTGACCCGAAGTCAGTTAGAGGTCTGAAATTTCACTTGGACTCAAAAGAGTCATATACTAACTCGAAGTTAATTTAACTGACCCGAAGTCAGTTGGAGGTTTGAAACCTCACTTGGACTCAAAAGAGTCATATACCAAGCCGAAGTTAGTTTAACTAACCTGAACTTAGTTGGAGGTTTGAAACCTCACTTGGACTCAAAAGAGTCATATACTAACTCAAGGTTAGCTTAACTGACATGAAGTTAGTTGGAGGTCCAAAACCTCACTTGGACTCAAAAGAGTCATATAATAACCCAAAGTTAGTTTAACTAGCCCAAAGTCAATTGGAGGTTTGAAACATCACTTGGAATCAAAAGAGTCATATACTAACCTAAAGTTAGTTTAACTGATCCAAAGCAAGTTGGAGGTCAAAAACCTCACTTGGACTCAAAAGAGTCATATACTAACCCAAAGTCAGTTGGAGGTCTGAAACCTGACTAGACTTGATGCCATATCCAGTGGTTGGAGACATGCCATCCTAGAAATAGAGAGTATGATAATCTCTAATGCATCCATCGGTCTTTCTATTGGTCTCTATCCACATTTCCCACCTCATTGGCCAAGATGAGAGGTACTTCCCGTGAATCTGAAACTCCATGGGTAGGATGCATGCGGGGCATAGATCAAAGAGACGTGAACCAAATCAATATCATCCTGGTGGGGTGGAAGAACACTAAAAAGGTTCAGCAAGCCTAGCGCTGTCATTTATTATATCTCCAAGAAGCCATCCCCAAGCCCCTAGAACTCCCAGAGATCATCATCCAGCTCAAGCAAGACCCTCAAAATAGAGTTGTTCCACGATTCCAAGATTCTCATGGAAGGTTAGGAACTTGACCTTCCCCAAGGGCTTAGTGAGAATAACTATGAACTGCTCACCATTTCCTATATGATTGAGCCTTACGACGCCTCATTGTACCATATCCCGAATAAAATGGTACCTGATATAAATATGCTTCGATCGATCGTGGAACACGAGATTCTCTGACAAATGAATCCCACTTTGGTTATCACAAAGGATAACAGTTATTGTGGTGGATTTGTTGCATGAGTGTACAAAATCGCACTAGCTTAAAGAGTGTGGTCTACTCTTTAAACTATTGGTAACAGGCAGAAAGTGGGGGAGCCCAAAAGTGTAAAACTTAGTGGAAATAGTATGCTAAAATATGCTCTGGTTAAACTAAAACTAAAACACAAATATACAAAAGCTATATAGAGAGTCAAAATGACAATCATGTAAATGATGGCTCAATGGGATCTTCTTATTAAACGTTTGAAATGGAGAAGAAATTTTACCCACTTGCCAAAGGGCCCCTAGGCAATGGCTCTAGGTCTCGATGCAAGGATGTTTCCTTCTAAGCTCTGCCTCTGATGCAGTCTCTCTCTCTCTCTCTCTCTTTGCTGTGGTGGACTAAGATGTTGGGTGGCCAACTATCAAGTCCTCTTTAGCTCCATCTCTGGGTCACACACTGTTGGTGTTGCTTGGGCAACTTTGGTTAGCATGACAATGTGATCACCCCTTCTTCATCTCTTGGTAAATTTATATAGGTGAGTTTCAAATCGTCCTTCCCTCCCTTGGTACATGATGGATAGTGACCCAAGAGAGAGGTTTGATTCCATTGTGTGCTCAAATATTCTTTTGTGTGCTCACATAGTGTCTAAGGAGGTGCTGGTGGCTGTCCTTAGGAGACTTTCACATAAGGAGTAACTGTCCTTTTCTTGGTGTGGTCTCGGAAAGTGAATTTTTTCCATTTCCAGGAATGCACACTTATCGGGAAAAAAGGTGCACAGAACGCACTCTTCTCGAAGGATAAAGCACACAGTTTAGCATTTATGACTAGTTCAAATCTAATTTTCTCAAAACCTTAGAGATTCTAAGTACTTCTTGATTCCATAATGTGTTCCTGCCCTGTAAATCCTTAGGCTCGACATTAGTTGATGTCATCTTCTTCTATACGATTTTCCTGTGTTAACAGTTCCCCCCTAATGTGTGAGGTCTAGGAATAATTGTATACCTGAAATACATTATAGTTTCTTTTATGTATTGTATGCAGAGAGAGAGAGAGAGGTCTGCATCAATTTTGGAATTGATAACACCTTGCACCATTTCGGAGATAACCATGGCCTTAGGTACCCCCTACAAGCAGATAAAATATACAACATATTTACAAAATTTCAACGAGGTGGGCATGTCCCATCCTCATGATGCTATGGCTAGTTAAAAAAAATTGACAGATACATGTGATGTCTGTGCCACTACTGTGGTAGTGACGCTGGTGGTTGTTGACGACGATTGCTGACGCCCTGAGGGGTGTTTTTTCTTTGACGATAGGTGGAATGTGATACCCATATGCGTAATCTTGGTATGGCATATCACTGCGCAATGTACACACATGTACTAGCTGGGACCTTCCCGTGTAAGCATTGTTGTCAGAGACGCTTATGGAGGCACGGGTCTTTGACGAATTTGATCAAAGTGCAATGGTTGTAAGGTACAATACCATTGTGACATGAAAGCTTTTTCTGTAGTAGAATTTCAGGAGGATCGATGACATCTGTGGACAATGATGTCTCCCACAGTGCCACTCGAGGATACCCCTTTGCATGGGGAGGGGTCATCCAAGGTACCGCTTCCTTTTTGGAACAGGGGTGTCGAGGTCGACAAAAAGGAAGCCTTAACTAAACCATCGGTCGCCGACCTGAGGGGTCAGGGACCTAGATGTGATGGGCTTAACATAGGCATGTTGGTGAGAGGTGACTAAAAACGGATGATAGGGATTCAGTGGCCCAAGGTCAGAGTATACTTAGCAGCTTGGCGGCAATCATAGGTATTTATGAAGGAAAAATCTATGGAGTCAGTAGGACTTCTAGGGCGAGTATGAACTAGCTATGAATGTCACGATGGTGCATGCGTGGGGGTGAAATACTCCAACCAAGGGGAATGAGGGACTGCTGCCATGGGGGAAAAGATGAAATATGAGGGCGATGTGGCGAAGGGCATCATTTGTGGTCTTTGTACACTTACCAAAAGAATAAAATAATGAGGTTTGGTTTGTACAAAACGCAGAGACGGGTACCCCAAAACATGAAAGAGGATCGCTCACTAAAGGTGTGAGGACGATGTTTTGCTGGGGGTATGGGTCCCAATGGTTGGTCTCATGTGTGGGGTTGATGAAGCGGAAGATGTTACAGATGAGATTATGCTGATGGAGGTATGGTGGGCCAAATGTGATGCGCGGAGGTGCGCTTTCAATATACTTGTACAACCTGGTTGTCCGGGAAGGGGGGTTTCTAGTTTGAATGTTAAACTTGACCTTATGCATGCTAGATGGATGGGCATGAGGTGCTTCTCAGACTACAATGGTATGGCCATGGCATCACTTGTGTGGTGATATATGGTCTACTTTGGGTGACGATCGGGATGGAGGGGAGGCTCTACTGACCAACGCGGATGTTTATCATGTGCAGGGTGAGGTGATGATAAACGCGATCAGGTATGAGGACCCTATGGTTTATTTCTAATGTAGAAATGATGTCAGGATATGCAAATTTTTTTGGGACTCTATCATGCTAAGGGTAGAATGATACCTGCTCTGGAACTTTCAGTGAATGGTGCTATGAAAGGTTTGTGGGTTCTTCCTGAAAAAACAACTACCGCAAGTGAAAGCATATTCTTTTCATCAAATATTATTGAAATACATGAACTTTGGAAAGGAAGATGGGAGGGTGCATACCTGTCGGTGCTGAAAAAATTATTTTCCTGGAAAGCGAATGTGTGGCATCGCTTTCGTTCATCATGGCATACTAATGATGGTGCAACTTATGGTTTTCAGAATGGACCTTCTGATCTCCTATTATGGACCTCCGAAGTTCTAGAAAAGGGCGATAAATATGGGATTATGGCCCTAATTCTATTCATTTGTAATTGTTGATTTTTGGGAGATCAGAGGTGATTGCAGAACCGTTCTTTCCATTGCAGTCCACCTGTGTACCAAGGATTAGCAATATTATGCAGAGGTAACTTCCATGACATCCTGCATTTCAATCTTTTAAGTTTGATGGTGTCAGGGGCCATACAAATTGGTTTTGATGGTGTGCAGGTGGTCTAGGCAAAGAGGCACCCATATTGCAGGCATTTTTTGAGGGAAAGATGCATGAGGGCACACTATTTCCTCATTTTTCCATGCAAGGGCACGCTTATGTAGGAAACACGCGCGCAAAGGGTAGGGTGACATAAAAACTTGGGTTTTTTGTCTGTTTTGATGTTTTTCTCTGTATTGATAGGTGCTTGTATTACTTGGAAAGTTAGTGTGGAGAAATCGAGATTGGCCAGAGATCCGGGCCACTTTAGTTGCTGATGCTAGGGCGCGCCATCAGTTGGCCGCATGGGGCCTTCTCAAATTTGCTGAGAACGAGTTCCTTTGGTCACAAGACCGACTTCTACGTTATATTATACAAAATTGGTGCAGGAGGTGAAATATGTTCATACTGAGGGGGATGAACTTCATTATCTGTCCGAAAATAGATATATACTTCATGACCAGGTTACTGCCTCAGGGTGAGGCACTGAGGTATCCACTCCCTACTGGGAGAGTGAACCTAGACAAGTTCCGAAGGAGGCATTGTGCTGGTGCACCTCTTACTAAGGGGTGCATCAATATTGCATCTGTGACAAATGTGGTCGAGTAGTGTGCTTTAGCCATTATTGTGCAACTAGCGGGGTCGTTTGCTCCGCATTGGGCATCAGGCCCGCGGGTGGGATTTTTACGCCGTTTGAGGGGTGGGAATTTTTTAGATTTTTCCCGCTTATGTTTTGATGGTATGGTGTCACAACTGAACAAGTTCCAATGTGGATCCAAGTCATTTGCGTACTCTAGCATCTTGTGCAGCATTATGTATGAGAGGGTGGTGTTGTTGAGGCCCGTTGTGGCAGTCCTATTGGGGGGCCGCAAGAGCCACGCATGAGGAGGTGGGCTCTGGTGATGCCGCACGGTGGTGGTGGCATGGTGGGTAATTATTGGAACGACACGACAGAGACCTAGTTTGAGGCCAATGCACAGATATATTTGCCATACGCGTATGCAGGGATGGACTTTCAGGGTGATCCAGATATCAGTCTCCCTTTCAGTTATGTTTGGGGTCCTGCAGGTATGTGCTATCTTCTTCTGCATTTGTTCATGTTTCTATGTACTTATGTGCTTGTTATTGACACTGACATTGTTTTGGTTACTCGTGTAGATGTTGGTGAGGTGGGATGCCCAGTGGCCTGATTGGTGGGTCACGATCCTCCACCACGACCTCGGGGTGGTAAGGGGGGAGGTGGCGCAGGAGGACCGGGTGGTGGTGTCGGTGGACCCGGGGGGGATGGTGTTGGCCCTTCTGGTGAGGGCAGCAGCTCAGTTGCAGCAGAGGTTTCGGTCGAATGAGCTCGTGCAGATGTGGTTGAGGCATGCACTGTAGTACTTACGTCTTAGGTGGCCGCTCTAGAGGACTTCTGAGGTCAAGTGGACCGCTTGACCCAGGGGATGCTAGCTCGAGGTTTCATGGACGACTTCCAGGAGGTTTGGCTAGAGATGGTGATGGCCCGTGAGAGGGATTATTGGCCCACTCTAAAAAGGGTATCTATTGCAGTGGCGACAGCAGCTTCGGTGGTGGCACCAAGAGAAATGGTGGCGACAACAGCTCTGGTGGTGGCACCAAGAGAAATGGTGGACCCAGGTGCTCCTCTTGAGGGGGCACCCCCTAGAGTAGTTTTTTACACAGGGAAAGCACCCGTTATTAGGATGCTTTCCTTATTTTTGACGACCTTTGTATCTTTGGGTTGGCCAATGGGCCAGCGATACTATTTTTTTTACTCAGATACACATATTTTTTGATATATATATGAGAGATCTTTTTGCGGCTCTACATGGTGTGATATCTATTTCGGTTTATGTATTTTGTGTTACACTAATGAATATCTATGTTTTTGGTTTTTATGTATGATGGTTTATTCCTGATGCATTCCAGTCTAGGATATTGTTAGCTATGCGATCAACTGCTTGGTTTCTATTTCTTGATACATGTGAAAATGTAATGTAATCAAATTTTCTGCTTAATCTTTTGGCAAGCAAATATTTTCTAAACAGGTTTGCGTCTCTGGTTTCAAATGTTTGGTTTAACTGAAATACTACTAACTGGGAATCAAGGTAGACATGCATATGGTATATGCCTTGATGGAGGGCCTCACACATAAGTCCGATAATAGCATCATATTCTGCCTGATTTTTGGTTGTTGATCCGATGCCTATGCCATCTGAATACAGTGGTGATCGGTAAGGGTAGTAGATGACCCAGGCAGCTACAGCTAAGTTTTGAGACCATCGCGATGCTCCATCAGCAAATCCGAAATAGGGTTCAAGTTGGTGATCCATGGTGGCACTTTGAGTGCGTTTTTAACATAGGTCTTTGGGTCAAAAATATTTTGGTGTCGGGATTTTGTGTACTCTAACTCTAGGGGATAAGGGTTGATGGGGCCCTTATGGGTAGAACTTCTTGAGGTACAGGCCGTTGATGGGGTTAGTGAGGTAGGTCCCCTCCGGTTTCGTAAATATGTATGCCCCCTGTCAGAGACAATGTTTGATGATATAGGGTCCTTTCCACAAGGTTTCAAATTTTCTTGGCCCTAAGGCCTATTTTGCAACATCATAGCGAAGGACTAACTCGCCCTTGGTAAATGAGCAAGGGGTGATGTTGCGATCGAATGATTCTTTCACCCTTTTCTTATGGGCCTCGTTGTGTTGCAGCGATTGTCGCTGACTTTCGTCAACTACCTCTACTTATACTAGACTATGTTCTAGAGCCTAGGTGTCATCAAGGAGTTCGATGGCAGCATGCAAGTTTGGGATCTTGCGAAAATCAATGCAAAATCATAAGTTACCTTCATCTTTTGTGACAGGAATAAAGTGGAAATCCTGGGACGAGGGGGCGGTTATAATCCTATCTTGGGCGTGCGATGATACAAGTCGTATGTGGTGAATTGTGTCACTAGCATGCAGCGGGGGAAGGATCTCGGTAATGGAGTCCTGTATCAGCTCAAGGTTGGGTTTCCCACTAGGATAGTCAATTTCTGGTAGGTGGAATTTTTTCTTATCACAGAGGTGCCTGAATATTTTCATTAGCGGGCATACCTCTAGTGTGTGATCTTGGATAGAACTCTATCACAATGCTGACAGAGTAGATAGTGTGAGATTCTACGCTACTCATTGTCCTTGATGTGGATGCTTGGAAAGGGTCAGTTGTAGAAGAGGTTGTCTTCTGCTTCCATTTCCGCGTCATAATTTTAGACTTGTCTCCCTCTTTGGTGTATGGTTGACTTAATGCCACTCTAGCTGCTCTTAGCTTGGGGAGATGCACACACTTAAACGTATGATGAAAGTGTGAGAAAATTTGGCAATAAGTGTGTGTGATTTTCTCTTGATTGGAGAGAAGTTTCTGAGGGAGCGAAGAGACTATGCGAAGACTGTTAGCAAGGGGCTTGAGTTCTCTGCATTGGTTGACTCAGTGATCATTAAGATCACATAAGCCACATGTTATCCTATGCTTTGCCTGGGGTACACGTGGTTGGTGTGTGGCCTTATTAGGTTGGACACACCATTGCAGTGGTGGGGACGTTGAGCCGGCGATATATCTTTTATGCCATTCTCAAAGATCGTCCTGCCTCTTTTCTACGACATTAATCATGTCGATAGTGGGACAGATTTTCAAGGCATAAGTACAATGTCGCTCGTAATGATTACCCTGACATATCAAGCAAAATATCCGTGATATTGAGGTCCCATCATGCTTGGTCTGAGGCCAAGTAGGGAACCAACGTCGTAACGCTGCTAAGTCAGGCCAGTGGACAACTATATGGTCTATATTTTTACATAACGTACACACTGGTTGTTGCTGCAAAGTGTCATTGGGGGTAACTAGGGGTTTCCTGCTGGGTTGTTCTTTGGTTGACAAGAACATGATAAACCCGCTCATCACCTCTGCTTGGGTCATGGAGCTACCTGTGGACTCGGCATTTATGTCATCTTCTTGGGAAAGGCGAACTATGGCTGAGCGGAGGCTAGCAAGGGCTAGACGAAAGCAAGGTATGTAGTGAAAATCTTCCAAAAGGGGATTGTTGGCACATAATGGGCATGTGAATTGCGTCGCCCATAGCCCCACGTAGTAGACCCTTTCGATTGGATACCATCTGTGAATGAGCTCCAATGAGGCGCACTCTTTGAGATAGTGGCCACATTCATCGCATAGTATACAACGTATAATGGGAATTACTGGGGGTCATTCTACAAATCTATGCTCCTCTTGTAAGTATAGGATGGTAGGCGGCTCATCATTGATAGACTGGAGTGAGGGATCCTCTTGATAGGATCGCTCGACTGCATACAAGGCGTCTCGATATCGTGGTATCTCTAGAAAATGGTGGGTATAGTGCCCATAGGTGTCACAGAGTGCGCATGCATGAATAGTAAGAAGAGGTTTGCCTGTACTTTTTGTGGTAGGTTCCTTTTTATGGGAACGCGACATCAAGATGTCTACTTCGGAGCTGAGGAGTGGTTTTAACTCGTCCAAATCCAGACATATGTGGGTAGGGTGTCCTATGGCATCACATATAGTGCAAACCAGTGAATCCCTCTACATGATGGGGGTCACTGCTTTCTTTCCTCTCTTTGCAGTTTTCTTGGCCGTGGTAACCGATTTCGCAATGGGAAATTCCCTTGCGGAGGCGATTCTGACCGTTTCTTGGGTAGGTTGGGGCTCCTTGGGACTGAGGGGCTTTAACCCTATGGCAGTAACGTTGTTGGCTCCTATTTTGGAAGGGAGAACGAGGTACCAAACTGGGAATTCCAACGATATGTTGGGTAATACCAATGTTTCCAAAATCTACTGGGAGACGAAGCCAGCTGGAGGGTAGAGGAAAGGGGTTTGGGAGGCGACATAGGCTAGAGAGGTTGTCGTGGCCGATGCCTCGGTGTCTTTACTACTTGATTCTGTGTTCTGATTGACCTCGGTGCTTGATGTGGACATCATTGAGACTGGGGCCCCTATGGCATTGGGCGATCCCTCAAGGATAATGGGAGGATATCCTAGAAATGACTCTAGGATGGACGATGGTTTGAATTGGCCAGGGTCGTATTCTTGATACCGTGAAAGACCATCTACAGCTATATCTACATAGGGTAGAATTACATCCATGTTGGTTAGGGGACACTTTTCATTGTGCGTCAGCTGGTCTACTGTAATGATTCGATCCTCATGGGGGAACATCATGATGCGGAAGATGGAGGATGCTATGGCAGACATGGCATACATGTAACTCTGCCCAAGGAGTATATTTTATTCCAAGTGGGCATCCAAGACTTCGATGTCTATGTGGACCGTCTTGTCAGCTAAGCAGACCAGTACATATTGGTACATGCTGACAGGGGTCGAGGGATGACCGTCGTACGCTCTGAGTGTGATGATGGAAGGTTTGAGTTCAGGGGATCCTAACTTCTGCCACACATTCTTTGACATGATGCATGTGGATGCACCCTCGTCAATGACACATCAGTGAATAGTGATATTCTATACTGATACTGGTATCTAGAAGGCGACCATGGAGGGAATCCTAAGGGGCTTTATCCAAGTCAAAAGCCATCATGCATGTATCGGCAAGGTCGATAGCACCTAACGCGGAAAGTAGGGTTTTCCATTACTTTGGGCACAACATTAGTACTTCCAATGCCGACATATTAGCAGGTGATTGTGATAAATCGTCTATGATGCTATAATTATGGGTTGTTTTGGAGTAGTTACTTTCTCGCCTATTAGGCCCTTTAACCATTTTTGGCAATAGTTCCGTAGGAATCTTTGGAATGGTCAAAGGTGCAGTTAGGGTGCTAGTACTAGCCCCTAATGTATTGGTGTCTGGTGGGGTGTTGTAACTGTGATTTCGAGTTTGGAAAAACATTTCTTCCCCAGCCATGTAAATTTCGTGGTTTCTTTTCCCAGAATCGTCTGGGTTTTGCTGTTGAGTGCTGACCGTCCCTTGATGGGGAAAAGGTTCTTGCATCACCACAGTTTGTTGGGAAGATCCTCCTTGTCCTCAGTTTCTCTGTAGCATTTTAAGCTCAGGGAGTTCGGGACAGTGGTGAGTATAGTGCCCATACTCACCACATATTAAACAAGAATGATTTATTCGTAGAGGTGGCCTTTTGCCTTGCCTTTGGGCATTTCTTGGCTCCTGGTTCTGATTCCGGTTGGAGTTACCTCTAGCCTGGGATTGCGATGGGCACTATTGGTTTCTGCCCCCCTGTTGAGGGTTCCATTTGGGCTTGTTTTTTGTCTTTTTCTTAACCACATTAGGAGGGTAGTTCTCCTGATCATACTGGTGTGGTTGATTTTGGGATGGCTGCACAAAGTTTGCCTATGCATTGCTTTGCATAGGTGGGTTGTGTGCTTGGGACTGAGCATAATGATGTCCCGTGTTTGCACCTGGACATTGGTTGGAGCTCTTCTGCCAATCTTTCTTCCTGCATACTGGGTCCCCTCAGCTAGAGGATAAGGTCCTCCTTGGTGATACGTTTGCGCCCTATTAGTCAAATTTTGTTGCAGCATATGATGTATTTAAAATCTAGGTTGAGACATGTTTTGGGTAGAACCATGTGTGTAACCAGGATTTTGACTGCTACTGCCTAGGTACCCTTGGGTCATTGACCCAATTAGTCCATCTGCAAAGTTAGACGTGCCTGGAAACTCCTGATAAGATTGCAGGCATGGGGCATTAGGCAAAATGTTTTAGATGTATCCTGACTGTGTATAGATCAGTTCAGATTGCAGGGCTTTACTGATTACATCCTCTTCGAATGTGGGGTTGCGTTGTGCCACATCATTTGAAATCTCTAGTGTCAGAGTTTTCAAAAATAAATCTAAAAGGACCGGGTCATCGAGTTTAGGTTTTCATAAACTGCAACGCTGCCTCCATTCATGGAGATGCTTTAAGATATGGATGGAGGGGTATTGTCTGAAATGAGTCAGTAATTCCATTCCTAAATCGTGCTGAATGGGCAACTGAAACTATGTGAGGAATGTGGTAGCGAGGGCACTAAAGGTTCCATGTGAAGCAGGAGGTTGCTCCACGTACCATTTCATGGCCACTCCCATAAGAGTGCATTGAAATAGCCTCAACCGAATAGTATCGCCAATGATGTTATTCGATGAGCACCAAAGGTGAAAGGTCATTATATGATTACCTGGGTCTTCCGCTTGCTTACCTTCAAAATTCGGTATGTCTAAAGGGAGCTTCATGGGCATGGGAGGCCAATGGGGGTCGTGTGCGATGGGGTCATTTGTGAGCTTGGTCAAATCGGGTAGATTCAACACCGCTAAGAAGGTGGATTGGGAGGTTGACACCATGGCAACGTGTGAAAACACAAAGTTTTGGTTAGAATGAGGGTTATTTTATGACGTACCCTGTTGTGAATTCAGCTGGCTTCCCATATGGGATTCGCTCCTCTGCCCCCCAGGGGATAAGGGGGAAGTGGTGTGCGGTGTGGTGTTGGGAGACCGACTAGGGTTCCCAACTGAGGTTTCTCCAAGAAAGGATGAACCAACGACTGTGGAAATGTTCCTTCTTTGACGCCTAAATGGAGAAAGACCTGGAACTCATCCAGGTAATGGAGGGAGGTTCAAAAGACGCCTAGACTGACGAGGTTCTGTTGGGACTGATTGAGTGTCGACCAGGTTAGGTTTTAGAAAAATTTTAAGGGATCGAGTCTATGATGATGACAAATTTATGGCCACATACATAAAACAAATTGAAAATGAAATCAATTTTCCCTTTAACTTAATCTATGTGATCAATCAAGAAAAAAATGGTTTTGTTTGTTTGTGCATGATACTCAAAATCCTAGAAGACCTATTACATCCTCACACACTCAAAATTAACTGGGCCTTGAGAATATTTCTTGCGAGTGTTGCACAACATCCCGTAAGAGTTGGCGACACCCCTAGTCAGCCGAAGAGAATCCACCAAGGTAAGGGTAGAGTGTCTAGCACTTGCCTCCACCATCACCTAAAGGATAAAGGATGCCCTAGTTTTTGGCCACTAAGAACCACCGTCCCACGTGATAATTTGAGTCTTGGGCTTCTTGGTAGTCAGCTAATAGTACCGAGTATGAGCCAGGTCAGGTAGCCCCAACTGATACCGCACACATTGCACCTAAGCCTAACCCCCTCTGAATCGGGTCTCTGTCGCGCTCGGGTTTTCTTTTCCGTGGGATGATAGGTGGATTTTAAAGCTCCATAAATACACAACTTCTATGTTTCAATGTGAAGTGTGATCAAGGCATCTTATTGGATTCCTACCCCCTTGGTCCTAACTTAATCTATAAATTATTTTGTGGCCCCTGATGGGAGAATTTAGTGAGTTGTTTTAAGTTAGTTTTAGGTGGCTTTCTTTGCTTAGTGGGTGAGTTTTTGTGAGAGTATGGTGAAAAATCTCATAGTTTGAACATATGGATATTGGTGATCCTTTACAAAATTCCCCTAGTTAAACTATGTGACATCGTTCCTTGCTCAAATGGAAAACATACGCGGATAATGGGCCGCTTCCAAATCTTCCTAGTTAATCTATGTGAGTAACTAAAGGGAGATGGTGAATCAAAAATGTAGAGTGTTCATATGCTTGTCTAGGGTCACCAAATGGTGCAAATACATCATAGATTACTTGATCTAATTGGTGATTCAATCCTAGCCCCGCAATTTCCTAGATGCAAAAATTGAATTTAAACTAAAAAATTTCTACACTAGCTTATGCATGTGTGGTCTTGGGCCACTTACTTGGAATAGTTAAAATAAGTGTGCATACCAAAATTTGCAAAAAACATAAATTGTTCGGAAAGAAATGGTTAATTCGCCCCCTACTTAAACTATGTGAACACTTTTTTCAAAAACCAACATAAATGAAAACTAACTCTATGCCTACATAAAGCAGTGAGAAATGTGTTCTCAGAAGCTATGGGGTATCAACACAAGTGCTGGAAGATACATTAGGGGCTGCCCAACACACTTACAAGCAGAAAAATGTAGAATATGGGGAGAAAAATATTAGTCTGCAATTTTCGCACAAAAATCCATGATAGGTGTGCCTTCCTGCACTCAGGTCAGTCGTGAATGCGCACAATGCACCTCTGTGAGGAAAACTAGAACACAAAAATCCTGCAAGTAAAAATATTAAGATCTGCCTTCTTCAGTTTGTCACTTCAGTGAGTCTAGGGACTACAAGATGGGTTAGAGGACTATCAGCTCCACTCTAGCATAAACAAAGGGTCTCCTGCAAAATATGGCACAACCACTTAAACTTGGAAAACGTCAGTGGAGTCGCAAATCCTGTTGTGATGGATTTGTCGCATGGGTGGACGAAATTTCACCAGCTTAACAAGTGCCGTATACTCTTTAAACTATTGGTAACAGGCAGAAAGTGGGGCAGCTCAAAATCATAAAACTTAGTGGAAATAGTATGCTAAAGTATGCTCTAGTTAAACTAAAACTAAAACACAAATACACAGAAGCTATATAGAGATTCAAAACAATAATAATGAAAATGATGGCTCAATGGCCTCTTCTTATTAAATTTTTGAAATGGAGAAGAAATTTTACCCACATTCCAAAGGGCCCCTAGGCAATGGCTCTAGGTCCCGATGCAAGGATGTTGCCTTCCAAGCTCTGCCTCTGATGCAATCTCCCTCTCTCTCTCTGCTGTGGTGGACTAAGATTTTAGGTGGCCAACTATCGAGTCCTCTTTAGCTACAGCTCCGGTTCACACACTGCTGGTGTTTCTTGGACAACTTTGGCCAGCATAACAATTTGATCACCCCTTCTTGATATCTTGTTGGCTTTATATAGGTGAGTTTCAAATCCTCCTTCCCTCCCTTGGTACATGATGGATAGTGACCCAAGGGAGAGGTGTGATTCCATTGTGTGCTCAGATATTCTTTTGTGTGCTCACAGAGTGTCTGAGGAGGCACTGGTGGCTGTCCTTAGGTAGCTTTCACATAAGGAGTAATTGTCCTTTGCTTGGTGTGGTCCCGGAAAGCGACTTTTTTCCATTTCCAAGAATGCATGCTTATCAGGAAAAAAGGTGTGCAGAAGGCACTCTTCTCGAAGGATAAAACATGAAATTCAGCATTTATGACTAGTTCAAATATGATTTTCTCAAAACCTTAGAGATTTTAAATACTTCTTGATTCCACAATGTGTTCCTGCCTTGTAAATCCTTAGGCTTGACATTAATTGATGTCATATTCTGCTATACGATTTTCCAATGTTAGCAACAGTTGTATCTAGAACATGCTCAAACAACTCACTAAAGAGCTTTCGCAACCAAATAGCTTCACAATAGGCCATAATCGCTACAATGTATTCATCCTCAGCGGTGCTCAAAGCCAACGACTTATTCTTCCTACTCATCCAAGATTTCGAAGAAGAACCAAGTTTGAAGCAACATCCAAATGTGCTCTTACGATCCACCACATTGCCAGCCCAATTAACATCAATATATCCATGGAGTCTCAAACTCCCGACAGTGTATCTCAGCCCATGGTTTATCGTGCCCAAAATATATCTCAATATATTCTTGGCACCAACCTAGTGAATGTGATGAGGATCAAACATGTGTTGAATCAGAGTGTTAACTATGAAACATATGTCCAAACGAGAGTTCACTAAGGACATCAATACCCCTACGAGTTGATGATACTCGGTAGGATTTCCCAGTGCAAGCCCAACAACATTTACACACAACTTATTGAAGTTCAGTTCCATCGGTGTCGACACGGAATTACAATCCACCATACGAAATCTCTCCAGTAGCTTCAAAATATATGTTCCTTAAGAAAGTAAAATCTCACCAGGTCTTTGCCAGACCTCCAAGCCTAGGAAGTAATGCATCAGTCCTAGGTCTTTCATCTCAAACTTGGAAGCTAGATCCCTCTTACACTAATGAATGATAGGGTCAACACCTATCAGGAAGAGATTGCCCACTTAGAGAACCACAATGAGAGGATTTTCTCTATAAACCTTGAAGTAAAGGTTTAGATCAGCATTACTTCGAGTGAAGCCCAACTTCATCAAGTATTTATATATCCTCTCATACCAAGCCTTGGGGGATTGCTTTAACCCATAGAGGGATTTCTTCAACATGAATACATGAGAGGCTCTATCCTAGACTTCGAACGCCAGAGGTTGCTCCACATACAACTCTACCTTTATCGAACCATGCAGAAAAGTGATCTTCACATCCATGTAATGGAGACTCCATCCTTTTCTGGAAGCAAGGGAAATAAGAGATCAGATGGTGGTATAGTGGGCCATAGGTGAAAATATATCGTCATAATCTATGCCTTCCTTTTGAGAGAAGCCTCGGGCAATGAATCTTGGCTTGTAATTTTTAGCACTACCATCAGATCCATGCTTGATCTTATAGAGCCATTTCAGGGTGACAACAGCTTTTTCCTCCGGTCTCAAGACCACATCCAAGATATCATTCTTCATAATGGACTCGTACTCTTCCTGCATAGCATCCTTCCAAACTTGATACTTTACGAATTCTTCAAATGATCCAAGCTCACATTGTACGATTGTACTCATGGCTGCTAGATACCCTTGGTATCTATTCAGTTTCTTGCTTTCTCAAAATGTCCCCCTTGGGGCCATATTTCTCTCAGCATCCTCAAGAATATCCCTGAGCCAAGAGGGTATTCTCTTCATTGAAGGAGGTGGATCAATAGGGTCCATTGGTCCTTCAACATCGGCCATCATCTCATCCTTCGAATATTCTTTCTTCCTTGTTCTTTCATCAATGTCTTCCTTGGAGGTAGGAATATTTATCACTTTCGAGAGGGAAGCATCTTCATTGAAGGTGACATTGTGGCATATCTCCACTTCTCTTTCACTAGGCACATAGATTATATATGCCTTCGAAGTTTCACTGTAGCCCACAAACATTCCCTTCTTTCAAGAAGTATCCAGCTTGCTTCTCTTCTCTTTCAGCACATGAAAGTAAATAGGACAACCAAAAAATCTAAAATGAGAAACATCAGGTTTCTTACTAGAGAAGAATTCTTCAGGATTTTTGGAGTCTAGATCGAAATGTGGGCATCTATTTTGTACATACGCAACAATGTTTGCAGCTTTTTCCAATAGAAACTTCCGAATACCTTGGTCACATAACATGCCACGAGTAGCTTCCACAATGTTCTTAATATTTCTTTCAGAAACACCATTTTTCTCAGGAGTATACATGGTTATGGTCTCCCTCTTAATGCCATCTCCTATGCAAAAGTCATTGAACTCATTTGGCTCATATTCAATGCCATTATTGGTCCTCAAAATCTTGATCTTCTTTCCTGTTTGATTTTCCACCAAGGCCTTAAAAGTACAAAAGAATTTGAATGCTTCGTCCTTCTTCTTCAAGAAATATATCCAGGTCTTGCGAGAGAAGTCATCTATAAAATTTATGGAACATCCTCCCAAGGATTTCATGGGAAGCATACCAGATAAAACAGAATGTATCAATTGTGTCTTTGTGACACTTGAGGGGAAAATTCCCCTTACATGCTTTCCTTCAGCACAACCCTGACATATTCCTTCATGATAATTCTTGAATTCGGGCATCCCAAACACCACCTTCCTATCTTCAGGAAGGGCTTTGTAATAAAGGTGTCCAAACCTCCAGTCCCATAATTTAGTTTGACGAGTTGTATCACATGACATAGCCCCTAATGGACTTCCTCCAACCTGGTAGAGTGTATCAACTCTACCACCAATAGTGAGAGCTTCCTTGAAGTTCTTCATCTAGTCTCAAGGAAGTCCTCCAAGAGAAATGAGGACAAGCTCTCGATCAACTACTTCTTCTCCTATGGCAAGGAGATCATTCCAGATTTTTGTGAGCCTCATAAAATACGATGGAGGCTCATGAATCTTCCCCTACACATAGTCCATGACATCTTGATCTTCTAATTCCAAATCCAAGGACATCTTCCATGCATGATAATCAAACTTGTCAGTCATATTATCATCAAACCATTGGACCTTGACAAGACTTCTTCTTCAGTGATTGATTTTCAAACTATCTTAAGCTTTGTCTTCACCTTAGCTCTGATACCATGTAAAAATTTTAAAAGTGTTCTATGCTTGATGCAAATTTACTTCAAAATTCTAGGGCTTGATACCAAATAGAAATCACATAAACATGAAAGTAAAAAGATGATATAACATACCAATAGATCGATGGAAGACAAGCCAATAATATACTTATCGTTTGATCAAAAAAAAATATATGTTGTGGTGCATTACGGTAGTCAGCAGGATGCTTCAACTAACAAAGTCTCCTCACGGCCATCCAACCAGAAGTGTCACACAACCAACCCTCAAAGACAACTCATCAAAAGTCAACATAATTCAACAAAAGAATCCCTCATCCATATTTTCAGAATCAAGAGGCATCATCTATTTCTAGCATCCATATTTACGACGTCATCCATATTTACGGCATCTATTTCCAGCATCATCTAGATTTACAACATCCAGATTTATGGCATCTATTTTAGGCATCATCCAGATTTATGGCATCGAGATTTACGACATCCATTTCCACCGTCATATAGATTTACGACATTGATTTCCGGCATCATCCAGATTTACGGCATCCATTCGGGCATCATCCAAATTTACGACATCCATTTCCAGAATCATCCAGATTTACAACGTCCATTTCTGGCATCGTCCAGATTTACGACATCCATTTCTGGGATCATCCAAATTTACGACATTGTTTTTTGAAATCATCTAGATTTACGACATACATATTTATGGCATCCATTTCCGACATCATCCAGATTTACAGCATCCATATCTATGACATCCATTTTCGACATCATTGAGATTTACGCCATCCATTTTCGTCATCATCTAGATTTACGGCATCCATTTCCGGCATCATCTAGATTTACGGAATCCATTTCCGACAAACATATTTACACATGAGAGAGAGAGAAGCATCTTCTAGTTTGAACAAACCAATCAGATCATGGGGACTGTGTGTGATGAGATGATGAGAAAATGACCTCCAATTCTCTCCAATTTATATCCATCTGTGAGGGTGCTTGACACATTTGTTGGGCTCTCAAGCCTACATTACAAATCTGGCCAACCTTCCACATAAGTGGAACAAATTAAAAATAAATGTTATGCTCATACGATCAAGATGATATTTAGATCAATATTTCACCTCTTCGAAAGAGGAATCCAATAAAAATATTGGCATCATCATCTGAGCAGTACAACATGGAGTTTGGACCTAGTTTCCAAAAATTAACATATCAAAAAAACCTCTCTTTCCAATATTAAGATGTGTCTACAACATGCACAAGAAAATTTTATTTTTGGCATCTTGAATCACAAATTCAGCAAGAATACCTACAACAAAATAGACATCATTCTGAACTTGTTCGGCAATAATAATATGAATTTGATTCAGATCTAGTGCCCAATGAAGTAGTAGATTTTCAAGCAGATGTAAATGTTCAGGTTCTAATTCTCAAGCCCATCATCAGACCTTCAGAAGAGTTTGTCAACAACAAGCACCGAATAGGTATTGGATATGACAAGGATGTGTCCTTTCATATGCCATATTACTCAAAACCCATTCAATTTCAAACAATTGGGTTTCTTCATGGTGGTTCACCTTCAACTACTCCATATTCCACTCCTCCAAATTCATAGCCAAAATTTGTTAACTGCCAACATTGTGACCAAGTTGGCCATATGAAAGACCATTGTTTTTATCTTCATCCATGTAAGTACCTCTATAAAACCACTCATTCTTCAAACATATGCTTCATAAACAAGCCTCCTGCAAGAAAAAAAGATTCATTTTGGATGGAGCACTCTTTGGAAATGGGCATTAATAGCCAAGAAGATGTTTCAGTCCTATGTCAGAATCTCTTCTAGAATATTAAAAGGCCTTGGAGTTGAGTTTTCACCATCATCTCACCTTTTATCTGACAAGGGGACAAAATGATGGTCATCTACAAGCTTTAAAGACACATCAAGAAAGCCTAAGACACACCCTGCCATACCATATTCAAAGTTGTATCCAGAAACACAAAATTTTAAGTGAGCCTATCACACAACCTATCATATCAAATTCAAAGTTATAGCCAGAGACAGATATGCCCATGCACATGTTGTTGGTTGGTGGTTAGGCTTAAACTATCTATGCGAGGTTGAGATTCTCCCTATTCAAAGAATTGGGGACACTTCCTCTAGTAGAATATTTCAACTTCTTTATATTTTTGGAAGAGTTCCAAGAATTCCATCAAGAATTCCAGAGTTGGTGTTCATCCTTAAACCACCGCAGGTTTAGACCTCCCTTTTCAGGTTGAGGTTCTCCCTTTTCCAGGTTGAAGGTCTCCCTCTTCAAATCATTAAGAGCACTTTCTCTAGCAGAAGACTTCAGCTTTATGCCATATTTGGAAAATTTCCAAGAACTGCACTAAGTGTTCCGGTGTTGGTGGTCATCCTTAAACAACCTCCTTATCCAAACATTTCAGAGAACACATTTAGTCTATTGCTGATATGCATATTTTTCATCTCTTTTATAACAACTCTCTTCTTGGACTCATACATACCCCTTAGGATTGAGGGGGGGAATGTTGGACACATAATCTGGTAAGTGTTAAGGTGTGGGAGTTGGACAATCAAAGGGAGTCCAAGAGACCTTGGAATATGGAATCCAAGAGTCACACCAATGTAATATAAATGTATATCATTGTGAATAATGTATAATCTCATGCTTATCTTTCCTATCTCGTCTATTCCATGTGTGTGTTTAACATAATGGAATACGTTGATAGTTTAATGGAGCATATGGATAATTTGAATTTTAAACTTTTAAAATTTTATGAAAAGAGTTATATTTTTCATATTAATTTGTTTTTGTAATTTTTTTTGCCTCTATTATTGTTAATATGTTGATTTTTTTTATTTAAAATGGTCTTTAAATAATCATTCAATGTTGTTTTGAATTCAATCATTGGAATGAAATAGGATTAATGTTGTTATAAAATTTATTGTTGTGGTGATTTAATAGTCAAAAAATAGTTTTGTGTTAAGACAGGTTTAATATTGTTGTGGAAAGTCCTATTTTGTTTTGTAAGGGAGAATATTTTAATGATTTATTAAGGTGATAGAAATTGAAAATAACTTTTATTTAAAAGCAGTCATTTGAAAAAAAAAAACAAATGCCTACCACTTTTTTTAGATGCAACATTCTATTTAAGATTAAGATGTTTTTATTATTATTATTATTTTTATTATTATTATTTAAATCTAAAGCTAACATGTGAAAATATAATATTTTGTTGATGACATATGTGTTGAGGTTCATTTTTATTGTTATGTCATTGAAGAGCATGTTGTTTTGTAATCTTTAGTTTTGTGTTCAATGATTGTTTCACAATTTAGAATATGTTCACAAGTTGATGTGGCCTTTTTGGAACATCGCTTTTTTGTAAGCTTGTAGGAAAAATGTTATAATTTTGTAGGCCAATTAATGCGAGTCTGTCACAATTTAATGTATATTGTTGGTTTTTGTTCAAGTGTTATGACAAACATATTGTTTTAATCAATATGGTTAAATTAACTTTTAGGATGATTGTTGTTGAGGAATGTAGTTATGAAAGAATGGATACCACTAGATCTATGGAATGTTCATTTGTACATAGGTTGGATATATGAAATGGTGTAGATACTTATTTTAATGAAAGTTTTGAAAAGAATTATAATGACATATGGTATAGGAACTATATTGGAATGTGTATCTCATTTTATTCCTTTCTTGCAATGAGGTTTTTGTTTCGTATGAGTTTCATATACATGTATATAGAAAAAAATGTATTGGAAATTTTTTTTCTAAAGGTAGATGTTCATTTTAGGACTATGAGGTGATAGTTTCATTGCTTTTTTTTTTTAATTTTATTTGTTGCATGTATTTTCCTTCTTGTGAAATTATTCATGTCACTAATAATGTTATATTTTAGACAATATTTTTATGGAGTGGCCAAACAAATTAATTATGGTATCCATAATCCTTCTCATAATATTAAAAAATATATGTTGATAAACGTAGTGTTTCATAATGAACCCCTTGTGCTTGGGATGTTGTATGTTTTTTCATTGCAATAAAATAAGCAGCTTTTTGTTTTCTTTTCGGGAAAGTTGTTTCTTTACCATGGATCTCACTATTTTGGAGTTTCTATCATTTAATATTATAGAGATTATTTTTCATGGATTTATTTGTTGGTGTTGATGATTTTTAAGTCGGTTTGTAAAGAATGGAGTGATTTATTGGAAAACTCGGCTTTTCTTGGTAGTTGCAATTGATGTGTCGGTAGGTAATTTGGATTTATTTTTATGTCATTTCATATGGTCCATGATTGGTTTTTTAGATCCTACCTTAATGATAGAGGACATTTATCTTCCATGATTTTTCATTTTATGTATTCTAGGTACAAAATTGAGTGCACAACAGGAGAAATGATTATGTTCAGTGCACCTAGAAATTATTTTGATTGATGAAATTATATTTATAGGTCCAAGGTTGTTCATGCATATAGATTCTCATTTGAGAGAAGCCTTTCTTGAAAACAAGGCTTCTTCTTTTGGTGGAAGGTCGATGATTTTTGTGGGTGACCTAGGGAAACTACCCCATGTTAAGGATAATCCCATGTATATAGGTAGAACAATAGGGAAAGTCTTGTGGAAAACCTTCAAAATTGTTGGCACTTTGGATAAAATTTATAGGAAACAATGAGATGATTCGAGACAGGCATCGTTTCTCAATATTTTAACCAATATTAGAAATTTAGAGACTTTTTTTGATGATTGGGATATTCTAATGGCGCATGTCAATAGTTGCTTAAATCGAGAGGAAAAGAGCTTATTCGATTCTTTGGTGTACTTGTTCCCAACAAATAATCTAGTTAATTTTCAAATTCAAAAAATGATAAAATCATTAAATTTTCTAATTATAATTTCTTGCAGAATGTGTTAGAAGAACAGTCATAGTTGACATTGACGATGGTGTGTTGGAATGTGAAGTGTTACTGTGTCATGGAGAGTGTGTCATGTTTACATTTAATTTGTGGGTTGATGTTGGGTTGGTTAATGGCACACTTGGATATATTGAAGATATATTATGTGTTCCTATTTAAAATCTTCCACAACTTCCAGAATTCACTATGGTTATTTTTTAAAAATACACTGGAGTTCCATTCGACATGGATTGTCCAAACGTTGTGCCCATAGCGCATGTCCATAGAGGGAATATTAAAAAAATGCAATTGGTAATGGCATGGTCCTTTACCACACAAAAGTCACAAGGGATGACTTTGCAACAAGCCACTGTAGAGATTGTAGATAGAGAGAGACAGGATTTAACATTTACAACTATATCAAGAGTGAAATTTACTGATGGTTTACTGATTTCACCACCTTTTCCTTTTCAATGATATGTAAAAATGAAAAATAGTGCATATGTTACACTAAGGAAGAAAGAGGAGGACCATTTGAGGTTGATATAATTTTGAGGTATTTTTCTTGTAGAGAGTTTAGTGCTTTGGTATGGCTTTGAAACCAATATTAATATTTTTTTCTTTTTGTTGTTGTAACTTGTAATAAAGTTTATGGATACTAATAAGTTATGTGTTTTTCTTCTTAATGATTTGAAAATATTTGTCTCAATTAAAGCTAGTAAATTAAAAATTTAGAAAAAAGTGCATGGGTGGATAAATTCTTGTCATGTTGTTATTGTTTAATTGGTTGAATTGTGGAAATGTTTTTGTTCTTTTGTCCTTATTTTCAATGATTTTAAATTTAAGTTTATTTGTTATTTATAGTGATTTTTTGGTTGAGATTTTATCTTCCACACACACACACACACACACACACACACATATATGTTGTGTGTGTCCGTATTTTTTTAATAATTATATTTTTCCCTTTTGTCATTGAAATGCAGATATGGAAAATAATGATATGTTTTATTACACCTTTGTAGTTTGTGCTATAGTAAAATAAATACATTTTCTTGCATATATTCGGAAAAGGCTTGACATCAAACTAGTTTTTTATTCTAGTTTTGTTGATGAACATGTGTGTGTCTTAGATGAATTGAAATTAGATGTGAAAAACTTGTTTCATTTGCACAAGGGATAATCCAGTAGAAAAACTAGAAGAGACTAGTTGGAAAGTGTCAAGGGTCGCGACCATTATGTTGTTGATTTTAATTGGTGCTCCTTTTTCCATTGATTTGACTATGTTTTAGAAGAGACTTTTTAATAAATGCCTTGTTATGGAGTTTTTAAAGTTCATATTTATAATGTAATTTTTGGATGTAAAGACAAAAAATATATTTCTTTTTTTAAATTATTCTTTTGTGGTTTCAATGTTAGTAAAATATGTTGTCTATCAATGGTGCTACTATGTAAAAAATTGCATGTGAATGGTCTTCAAATTTTGCAAGGCTTTGTTTACAATTTAGATGTATTTTATTTACCTTTCATGTTGGGACATTGTATTCTCTAACAATGCATGTTCTACATTTATTCCATTTGTCTTATTTTGCTTTAATAACAATTATCTAGTTTAATGTTTCTCTCTTGGGTATGTATTTGACTTGGTTTTAGTATCACTATATTAAGTTTTTTCATGCCTTCAGTTTATATAAAAAAAAATTCTTCAGGTTTATAATATTAATGTTAGAGCTTAAGGTATATTTAAAATACTACAATAATCATCTTTCACTTCGTATGCTTTGGATTTTAAAAAGTGTATGGCACGTGTTTGTAAGTTTTGTTTAAAAACAACCATGGGTTTATAATGACGGTCAACCATGGGAATTTATGTTCAAATGTTGCATTATTACAAACTTTGTCTCAATATGAAATTAAACCATGTTTGACCATCATTGTGCATGGTCAATCGTGGTGAACAATGGTGCAATGTCACATTTTGAAAATTAGTGTATTAGTTTGGAAACCAACCATGGTTAACTATGGTCAACCATGTTTATTTTGTGGTTTATAATATTTATCTTTGGGTTTCTAAACTTTGGATTTATAAATTTGTAGGGTATAGTATTAATCGTAGGGTATAGTATTAATAATAGGGTTTATAATACTATTCCTAGTATTTAATTTAAGTTCCTTGGGTTTATAATGATGGGCAAGCATGGTCCTAAATCAAATTGTGGCAAAGATTGTCTCAATATGAAAATCAACCATGTTCAAACATAATCAAATATGATCAATCATGGCGAGCCATCCTACAATGATGCATCATGAAAAAGGATGTCTCAGTATGAAATTGAACAATGGTAAACCATGGGGAACCATATGTTTTTTAGGGTTTATGATATTTATATTATAAATTTTATACCTTGGATTTATACTATTTATCCCTTGGTTTTAATAGTTTTCCCTCGAGATTATAATCCCTTGATTTTTTAGTATTCCTTCCCTGTGTTTATTATTCACTTGGGTTTATAATATCAATGTCATGGATTTGTGAGTTTTGTTTAAAAAACAACCATGGTTTTAAAATCATGGTTAATGATAGAAAATTATGGTTGAACATTGCATTCCTACAAATATTGTCTTAGTATAAAACGAAACCATGATCAACCATTGTCAACCATGGTAACTGATGGTGTAACACCACATTTTCACAAAGATTGTCTCAGTATGAAAATAAACCATGGCAAACCATTTTGAACCATGTTTATTTTACGGTTTATAATGTTTACCTTTCGGTTTATATTTGTTGCCTTTAAAATATTAATCCCTCGAGTTTAATGTTATTTCGTACAGTTTATAATTCCTTGGGTTTTTAGTATTAATCATTTAGGTTTATTTTTTTCTTGGATCTATATTGTTCCCTTGCGTTTATTAGTCCCTTGGGTTTAAAATTATGGTCAACCACGCTCATCCATGCTCCAATGTCACATTGTGACAAATATTGTCCCAATGTGGAAATCAACCATGTTCAAACATCAGCGACCATGGTGAATCATGGTCAACCATGGCCAATCATGGTCAACGATGTTGCAATATCCCATTGTGACAAAGATTGTCTCTATATTAACATCAACCATTGAGAACCATGTTTATTTTAGGGTTTATAATATTTATCTTAGGGTTTTTATACCTTGAGTTTATAATATTAATCACTTGGGTTTAATATTAATTTTTTGGGTTTCTAATCCCTTTCATTTTAGTATTTATTCCTTAGGTTTATTAGTCCTTTCGGTTAATAATATAAAAACATTTAGTTTATTAATCAAAGGGTTCATATTTGAAGGGTATAATGTTATTCATAGGGTTCATAATATTGATCGTTGGGCTCAATAGTGGTCAACCATGGTCAATATCGTCAACCATGTTGCGACATCACATTGCAACAAAGATTGTCTGAACATGAAAATCAACCATGGTAAACCATGCTTATTTAAGAGTTTTTTAACCTTTGTTTTATTGTGTAAATCCCTTGTGTTTAATATTATTCCCTTAGGTTTATAACCATGCTCAACCATGGTTCAATGTAAATTGTGACAATGATTGCCTCAATATGTAAATTAGCCATGGTCCATCATCACATTGTAACAAAGAGTGTCTCAATATGAAAATCAACCATGGTAAATCATGGTCAACCTTGTTTATTTTAGGGTTTATAATATTTATCTTAGGGTTTATATACCTTAGGTTTATAATATTAATCCCTTGAGTTTAATATTGTTCCCTTGGTTTTATAATCCTTTAGGTTTTTTTTAGTAATCCCTTAGGTTTATCATATCAATCCCTTGGGTTTATCAATCTAAGGGCTCATATTCCTAGAGTATAATATTATTCATAATGTTTATAATATTAATCCTTGGGTTTAATATAAATCCATTGGTTTTATAATTATTGTTAAACATTATCATTAGTTAATAATCTTTTTAATATTATTATTATAGATATCATTTTCTGGGATTATACATGGTTAAGTAAGTCATTCATCTATTACCATTTCCATGAGAGGTATTCATAACTAACTAATTTCTCATGATTTTTGAATAGTCCACTTAGCACTCATTGCATCGAGTGATGCTCATAGGGGTGAAGAAGTGAGATTTAAACTAGTGAAATGAATCACATAGAGTCAATCATCACTTCCAGGGCTTGTACCCAATAAGCAAGACTTCCCAGGAGGTCACCTATCCTAGATCGCCTCTAGATCAAGCATGCTTAACTATGTAGTTTTCCGCACAATCAAGCCCACTTAGCTTGCTACCCCATTTGAAAAACCTCAGCAAGTATTGTGCCTAAGAACCATTCAAGTAGAGATCCATTCACTCTTTGTATTTAAGTATTGAGGGGTTTTCGCATTGCATTATATTAGATATCATTTTTTGGGATTCAAGTGTGTTATGTAAGTCATTCACCTATGACCATTTCCATGAGAGGTATTCATAACTAACTAATTTATCATGATTTTTGAATAGTCCACTTAGCACTCATTACATCGAGTGATAATCATAGGGGAGAAGAAGTGGGATTGAAACTAGTGATATGAATCATATGGCGTCAATCTCCACTTCTGAGGCTTGCACCTAGTGACAAGGACTCCCTGGGAGGTCATACATCCTAGATCGCCTCTGGCTCAAGTGTGCTTAACTGTGAATTTTTCCAACACATATCAAGCCCACTTATCTTGCTACCCCATTTGCAAAACCTTAGCAAGTATTTTGCCTCATGAACCATTCAAGTAGAGCTCCCTTCACTCTTTGTGTTTAAGTAATGAGGGGTTTTCGTAGTGCATTATATTAGATATCGTTTTTTGGGATTGAACTACGTTATGTAAGTTATTCAATTATGACCATTTCCATGAGAGGTAGTCGTAATTGACTAATTTCTCATGGATTTCGAGTAGTCCACTTAGCACTCATTGCATCGGGTGATGCTCACGGGGGTGAAGAAGTGAGCTTGATTGTGGGGAAAACTCCAGAGTTAAGCGCGCTTGAGAAAGAGGCGATTTAGAATGGGTGACCTCCCAGGAAGTCCTGGTTATCGAGTGCAAGCCCAAGAAGCGATGATTGAAGCTATGTGATTCATTTCTCTAGTTTCAATCTCATTTCTCCACCCCTGTTAGCATCACCTGATGCAATGAGGGATAAGTGGACTATTCAAAAATCATGAGAAATTATTCAGTTGCGACTACCTCTCATGGAAATGGTCATAAATGAATGACTTAAATAATGTAGGTGAATCCCAAAAAATGATGTATAATATAATGCACCACAAAAACCCCTCAATACTTAAATACAAAGAGTGAAGGGAACTCTATTTGAAAGGTTCATGAGGCACAATACTTGCTAAAGTTTTTCAAATGGGGTAGCAAGCTAAGTAGGCTTAATTGTGGGGAAAACTCCATAGTTAAATGCATTTGAGCCAGAGGCGATCTAGGATGGGTGACCTCCCGAGAAATCCTGGTTACTGAGTGACAACCCCAAAAGTGATGATTGATGCTATGTGAGTCATTTCACTAGTTCCAATCCCATTTCTTCATCCCTATGAGCATCACCCGATGTAATGAGTGCTAAGTGGACTATTAAAAAATCATGAGAAATTAGTCAGTTACAACTAATTCTCATGGAAATGGTCATAAATGAATGACTTACATAATGCAGTTGAATAAAAAAAAAATTATTTCTAATATAATGCACTTCGAAAACCCCTCAATACTTAAATACAAAGAGTGAAGGGAGCTCTACTTGAATGGTTCATGAGGCACAATACTTGTTAAGGTTTTGAAAATGGGGTAGCAAGCTAAGTGGGCTTGATTGTGGGGAAAAATCCATAGTTAAGCACGCTTTAGCCAGAGGTGATCTAGGATGGGTGACCTCCCAGGAAGTCCTAGTTACTGGGTGCAAGCCCCCGAAGTGATGATTAACACTATGTGATTCATTTCACTAGTTTCAATCCCACTTCTTCACCCCTGTGAGCATCACCCGATGGAGTGAGTGCTAAGTGGAATATTCAAAAATCATGAGAAATTAGTGAGTTACGACTACCTCTCATGGAAATGGTCATAGATGAATGACTTACATAATGTAGTTGAATCCCAAAAAATTATATCTAATATAATGCAATGTAAAACCCCCTCAATACTTAAATACAAAGAGTGAAGAGAGCTCTACTTAAATGGTTCATGAGGCACACTATTTCCTAAGGTTTTGCAAATGGGGTAGCAAGCTAAGTGGGCTTGATTGTTGGGAAAACTCCACAGTTAAGCACGCTTGAGCGAGAGGCGATCTATGATGGGGACCTCTCGGGAAGTCTTGGTTACCAGGTGCAAGCCCTGGAAGTGATGATTGACGCTATGTGAGTCATTTCACTAGTTTCAATCCCACTTCTTGAGCCCTCTGAGCATCACCCGATGCAATGAGTGCTAAGCCGACTATTCACAAATCATGAGAAATTAGTCAGTTATGACTACCTCTCATGGAAATGGTATAGATGAATGACTTACATAACGCAATTGAACCCCCAAAAATGATATCTAATATAATGCATTGCAAAAACCCCTCTATACTTAAATATTTTTGTTATTAACCATAAAATTTATAAATTATATAAAAAATAATTATATTTACAATAATTAATTAATTAATATTAAAAAAACTTGAATAAATATATTATTGTTATTATTATTATTTATTAATAATTAATTAACTACTCATTATTATTTATTAATTATTTTAATTAAATATTCATATTCGTTAATTAATAATTAATAATTATTAATATAATTATTAATTACTAATATAATTAATTATTTAATTTTTACTATTTATTATTTAATAATAATATTATTAATTATTATTAATTAGTAATAAGAATAATTATTTAAGTATTGAGTGGTTTTTGCACTACATTATATTAGATCATTTTTTTGGATTCAACTGTGTTAAGAAATTCATTCAAATATGACCATTTCCATGAGAGGTAGTCATAACTCACTAATTTCTCGCGATTTTTTAATAGTCCACTTAGCACTCATTGCATCGAGTGATGCTCAAAGGGGTGAAGAAGTGGGATTGAAGCTAGTGAAATGAATCACATAGCGTCAATCATCACTTCAGAGGCTTTCACCTGGTAATCAAGATGCACTTGAGCCAGAGGATTTATGGGATGGGTGACCTCTGAGGAAGTCTTGGCTACCGGGGGAAGCCCCGGAAGCGATGATTAACGCTATGTGATTCATTTCGCTAGTTTCAATCCCACTTCTTCACCCATGTGAGCATCACGTGATGCAATGAGTATTAAGTGGACTATTCAAAAATCATGAGAAATTAATCAATTACGACTACCTCTCATGGAAATGGTCATAGTTGAATGACTTTCTTAACGCAGTTGAATCCAAAAAAATGATCTAATATAATGCACTGCGGAAACCCCTCAATACTTAAATACAAAGGAGTAAAGGGAGCTCTACTTGAATGGTTCATGAGGCACAATACTTGCTAAGGTTTTGCAAATGGGGTAGCAAGCTAAGTGGGCTTGATTGTAGGCAAAACTCCAGAGTTAAGCACACTTGAGCGAGCGGAAGTCCTCGTTACCAGGTGAAAGCCCCGAAAGTGATGATTGACGCTATGTGTTTCATTTCAAAATGATTTCAAGACATTTTTTTTTCTCGTTAATTTTAATCTTCTAGGTAATTTTATATTTTAAAAAACTTGAGTTTAAATGGTTTAACCTGCATAAGTCAAGTATCCCTAAAATTTTTCAAGGTATTAAATCCATTTATGCATTCAAAAATGTATTATTGAAATTGTATTGCTGAATTTTTGTGAATTCCCGTAAAAAAAAACTATTTTATCATTAAGTTAAACTACACCAATATAAATTATCACTTATTATTAATAATAAATTATTAATTATAATTAACAATACTATAAATTAATAATAATAACAATATTATATATATATATATATATATATATATAATTTTTATTATTATATGTTTATTAATATGAATATTAATATTATGTGCATACCATTAATATATATTTACATTTTCAAATCATATTTATTAAAATAGTTGTGTTAGTTTATATTTACATTTTAAAATTATATTTTTTTTTATTTATACATTTTAAATTACATTTTAAATAATAATAAAAACATAATTTCACCCAAAAACAATTCAAAACTTTTGTCATTTTGCCTTATGTAATTATCTAAATTTGTCTCCGCAAACAAATGGGAAACAAATTGATTCGATGAACACCATTTTCTTTATCTAAATATACTTCCGCAAACAAATCGGTTTAGGGTGAAAAACCGATGTATACTCCGACAACTTAACCTTTTTATTTATCCAAAAATGTCTCCACAAACAAATTGGTGGAGGGATGAGAAACAACGTAGGGTCCACCAAGTCTTCCAACAAGTATTAGTTTTCGGAATTCATAATCGTCGACAAAGGTACGTGGAAACTAATTATTTTGGGAACTTAAAATTTAAGATTTTGAGGTGCTCAAGATTACATCATAAGACTTGTGAGACGGGACTATGAAAAAATCAAACGTTATTTTAATGTTTGAGCGAATATGTCTGTGGGGTCTTGGTTAAAAGGTGATGAGATAGGCTGTTATAGCACTCATCATAGGTTCAATTCCCTTTTCCGATCGGGGTGATGTATGTAGACATGTTGATGAAGATGGAGTTAAAAAAAAAAAAGTTAAAAAAAAAAGAGAAAAATGAAAGGTACTACCAAACTTACAAAAAAAAAACTGTTTGAGCGAATATTAGAAGTTTCAAATTTTTACATCATAATCTTTCGATCGATTTCGGAAGGATAGTGACAATATTAGAACTTTCAAATTTTTTCATCATAATCTTTCGATCGATTTCGGAAGAATAGTGATTCTTTTTGCTCTTTTTCTGTGCGGGCATTTTATTTTAATCACAAAATTTAATATGAATTTGAAAAGAATCAAATTTTTTTTATGTGTAAACTTATTTTACAGTGCAAAAAATAATATGTAATTTTTCATTATTTAAATTATATTTTTAAGACAACTAATTAAATTAAACATGAATAACATATATATATATATATATATTTTTATTATAGCTTACATTTCTTTTTTAGTTAGAAAATATTTGATTTTTATTTTAAAAAATATATATGTCAACTCCAAATTAAACTCGACATACCTACAGATGACATTTCAAAGGTTTAAATTCCACTAGTTTTCGAAATTGATTATGGACGCGTGTTAGCGGAAACGGGATTCATTATGGAGCAAGGTACATGAAAGCCAATTGTTTTGAGAACGGGAAGAAACTAAAAACCAGGACTTGTCGAAGTGTTGTGGTCAATATTGGAGGCTCCGAATTTCTATATCCACAAATGTCAGCATAAACTACAGTGGAAACCTTCAGATTTTATTTCTCAAAGAATGAAACTGCAGCATGAAACGTTTAGAATTTGAACGAAACGTACATGAAATATTCAATGCCAATTTGGAAAAGATGAAATACTTTGAGGTCTGGAATGTCTGTGGAAACTTATCACTGATTTAGGAATGGAAAAATAGCAAAGAATTTACTAAAATTCTAATGCTTAAGTTTTTTATTTTTTTTTAATTATTAAGGAAAATGAAAATGAAAAATTAAAGAGGTGACAAATTAATTTTTTAATTTTAAAGAAGTCTTTAGACAAATATTAGTTTTCCAAATTTATTATTGAATAAGTATGTGGCCTATCGTTTCAGATAACTGTTGTAGCTTGTTGAAGGAGTCTCTGAGGATAGAGGGTTGGTTTATCAGGCCATGTGAGAGTTTTAAGGTTTTTGTTTGCAAAAGGTGGTGGAACGTGGGTCGATGTTTCACTTGCGGCTGTTATCAGTAATTTTGCAGGGGAGTTTCTTGGAGGTGTTGTTTCGTTATGATCTTTAAATAGGTTTACATAGCCATGGCTCCTTTGTCTTTTTCATTGGCCTCTGTTCTTCCTTGGCTGTTTGGCTTTTCCGGGAATTGGACGTCGAGTTCTGGTTTTTTGTCACTGTATTTATTTTCAAATTTCTCCATTATCTGTTGTAGGTGGTGTGGTGGGGTGGTACATCGGGGAGTGGAGTACCACTGTTTTAAAGCATGGTCGTTTTATCTCTAGTACTTCTTTTCACATAATGGCTTTGTCCTTCTCATGGGTCTTGTTGGTAAACTCTTCAGGAGTGGGTCATTAAATTATTTTATCCTCATTATGCCCCTTTGGGCTCGAGGGGAGGATCTCATTAATTGGGTGGTTGAGGTCTACATACGATCGTGGGAGGTAGTGGTTATTAGGCTTTTATGTGACTAGGGTGGAGATTACTTTTTGATCTGTGGACTGCTCTAGTTTTTACTTCGACGGTTGGTGGGTAGGTTCATATTAAAGACTTTTTTCTAGTTTTCCTTGAAGACATCCTTTGGCATATAAGGGGTCGGCGTGCTTTTAGATTTTTGTCGATTTTTACGCTTTTATTTTTCCCATCCCTTGTCGACGTGGGGTGGTTGTTGTACTTCAGCTCTTGTTTATCTTTTTGCCTTGTTGGCGGCTTTCCTCTGTTGAGGGGTCCTAGAGGTTGGGGATCGGTGGATGTGGGGCCATTGTTTGGGTTGTTCCCCATCAAAATGACGAATCTTGCCACGTATATTCGGGACCACGACAAGGTTTTTCTTGACTCTTCTTTAATGCATGCGGTCCAGGTGGCTGAAGAGGGCTTGTCAGCTACAAGGGTGGGAGGACATGACTCAATTGCGTCTCCAAATGTAGCAGATTCTCAGCCTCTTTCAGAAGGGAGGGCGATTGAAGGCAGGCCACAGGATCATCCTTTGCCATATTCTTCTCGCTTGAAGCTCAGAGACGTGAAACCGTTTAAACCTTTAGGGGAGAGTCGTTTATTAAGTTTTGGTTCGGACATCTTATGGGATCGGGTGGTGGAGCTGTCTAAGTGGGCGGTTGTAGGAAACTGGAAGTTTGAGAAGTTCAGCTCCGTGAATATGATGGAATGGTTGCTGGAGAAGTGGGAGAAACTGTTGGGTTACTCACCACAGGTTAGCAAACTTGAAGCTAGTTGGTTTTGTTTTCATTTTCAAAACGTTGGCGATTTCGGGGTCGTTCTGAGCAGGACATGGGTTCTTGGTAGGTGTTTTCGTGCCTTACACCGATGGGACGCCAGCGTCCATCCCAAGAACAATGCCCCGATCAATCACCTGGTGTGGGCAAAATTGCACGAGCTCTCGCTTTTGTTCTGGCATTTCAGGGCTTTAAAAGCCATTGGTGATTGCATTGGAACATGTCATTTTGCTGACCCACGGTGTCATGAGGTATTTGACAATCGAGTGGCCTAGGTCCTCATGGAAATTCCCTTCACAGGGGGTCTGCCTACCACCATTGACCTTATGTGGGAAGGTGTTGTTCACAAGTTGGAGATAGACTATTGGCAGCTTCCTTATAGGTGCCATCTCTGTCAGGAGACTGGTCACCTCATGAGGAAATGCACTAGGTGGAAGGTGGCTGAATCGACGGGGCAAACATCAGTCGAAGTTCTGGAGATAGAGAAGCCGACTAGGGAGGAACCACAGTATTTCGTGTGGAGAAATGGTGCCCTCAATCATAATCCAGGTAATAATTCTAGTTATGTCCTCTATTCATCGATTATGGGCAGGGCGATTTCTAGGGTCGAACCTAGTTCTGTTATTCTCGTGATTTCCCCTTTCTGTCTTCTTTGGATTGTCTTCCAATGGTGATCTTGGGACGCCTCCTGTTGTGGGATTGAACCCCTCTATTGTGGTCTGCCATGAGATTTTGCAGCCTCTGCCCCCTCCTATTTCTTTATCCCCTGACATGATCTCTTTTCCGATAGGTCTCGCCCAGCTCTGGTCATTCCGGGTGTGGGTGCAACGAAGAGCTTGTCTTCTCTTCCTCTTTCTTCGAGTATTGGGATCGATGTCCTGGGTCTTCCTATTGAACCGGGTTTGCCCCTTTCTCCTATTCCTCCCCCTTTTAATGGTGGTGCTTTGTCGCCAAAAAATTCTGTTGGAAACGACATTGAATTTCTCTAGGATAACCCGGATGCAGGCCTAGTTCCTTTATCGGTGGTCTTGGGTCTTTCTCCGCTTCCTAAATCCATCAGTGTTTTTTCCAAGATTAATGTTACCATTCATAGGGGCAGAGGCAGAAACAAGAAGAAGTCTAAGATGTTTTCTATGGCGGGCCTTTTGGATGTGCCAGCTGAGGAAAATTACTGTGATGTGCTAGTGGTGCAAGCCATTAGTCAGGTCCTTAGAGCATTGACCCCTACTCCTAGGTCTCCATGATGTTGATCGTGTCTCTAAACATAAGGGGGTTGGGGGGTCATGTGAAATTCTTGTCTTTATAGGATTTTCTTCTCTGTGCAAAACCATATATTATTTTACTCCAAGAAACGATGTCAAATGTTGATCATTCATCTGTTTTTCTTCGGTCTTTGCTACCAGGGTGGCACCTGGCGACGACCGATGCTAGTGGAATCTTGGGAGGTTGTGCTACTCTCTGGGACCCTAGGTGGTTTTCCTTAAAGGCATATGGTTTTTTTGGAGGGATGGTGCTTTCGCGTTTCTGCTGGGGTTTCGGTCAGAGGCTTCACATTCTAAATATTTATGCAACTTATTCTGGGAATGTTTCTTTCTAGAAGCGGTTGGATGTCTATGGCTTCCTTATGATGAAAAATTCAATTCTCGCTGGTGATTTAAACTGCTCTTTTCACCCTTCAGAAATTTTGGGGGAAAAAGTTCGATTTGATTCTCGTGACTTGGAGATTAAGGGTATTCTAATGGATTCTGATTTGATTGACACTCCTTTGGTTCTCAACAGCCCTTCGTGGTTCAATGGGAGGAATGGGCATGAGTTTATTGGAAAAAGAATTGATCATTTTTTTATAAGTGTGGGTCTTAGATCTTATATGAGATGTATCTCGGCGTCTGTGGAGGATCTCAATCTCTCAAATCATAGGCTGATCTCCCTAGAATGGGAGTTTGAAGAGAAGCAGGCTGGATGCTCTTTTAAGTTTAATCACATTAAGGGAATTTTGAGGTTTAAAATGGGCCTCCTAAGGAAAATGTACAATCAAAATTCACTTTATGAGAACCAATCATATTTTAGGGAATGACATCATCCCTAATGGTTGAGGTAGCATTGATTGAGTTAAAGGCACTTATTTGTCACATTATCAATGGTGGATAAAAACTCATGGTTAACCATGGTAGTGCTCTAAGTAGTTTTAAAGTCAAAGTAAAGTACTCATAATAAATGTCATTTCACACTTTTTGAATAAAAATATATTATTGTCATTTCATATTTCTTGAAAGAAACAATGCATATCCTTATACATTTATTATATTATATTATTTTTATATAGTATATTAATTACATGTTATTATACAATTTAAATAATATAAATTTTAATTAATAGCATATAATAATTAAGAATTTATAAATTTAAATTTATTTTATTTTAAGTTATTTAAGTACAAAGGACAAAGGCATTAGTTGTTTAATGATAATGACTTTTTCTTGAAAAGCTCATTCTTATTTATAGTCACATCAGTACAATTTTTTTATTAATTTTATTTTGGTACAACTTTTGAATTGAATTTAACTATGGTTACATAGATTGTGGTCCAAAAAATGAATTGCAAATTCATAAATATTATTTTATTGGTTTAGCGATTATTTTATTATTTCCTTAGGAGGCCCATTTTAGACTTCAAAATTCCCCTAATGGTCTGTAGCTTGAGGATGAGTATTTCATTAATTTGATTAAGAATTATTTATCACAACATCAGTGGGAAGTGGACTCCCTTGCTATGTCCTATTTTTCCACCCTTATGAAGGGATTAAAGATAGTGGTCCGCAGGTTGGAGAGGAGTAATAAGAGGAATATCAAGGAGCGGATTAGGCATTTACTGGTGGAAAGAGCTAGGATTCACAAGGAGGTAGCGAACGGAATCCAAAGCGAGGATTTTTGGGAGCAGTTAAAAAATTTGGAAACTGAGTATTGAGATTTCCTTTTCAGAGAAGAGGCCACTTTGCAACTCAAGATCAAGGCTTTATGGCTGAAATTTGGCAGTAAAAACACTAAATTCTTTCATAAGATCGCATTGGGAAGGAGAAAGGATAATGTGATTTGGGAAATTGAGTATGGGGGCAAATCCATTTGCTCTAATATGGATATCAAGGTAGTTGCGCTGGATTTTTTTGGGTCGCTTTGCAGGAAAAGGGAGGAAATTTTTATGGAGAAGCAATTGGAAATGATTAAGGAGTTCTCGGTGATGTTTACAGCGGTTGATAATCAAAGATTTTATGACCTGGTTTCCCCCGAGGAGGTCAAAGGGGTACTTAAATCCTTTGCTGTTGATAAGAGTCTGGGGCCAGATGGGTGGACCCCATACTTTTTCCTTCATTTCATTGATGAATTCCTTGTGGACTTGACGGATCTAGTTGACGAGGCACGAATCACCGGTAGGATTCATGGAGCAGTTAATTCAACTTTCATTGTGATGATCCCTAAGAAGTAAGGTAAGCTTTATTTCAGCGATTTTCGGCTGATATCCCTTTGCAATACCCTTTATAAAATTGTTTCAAAAGTAATTGCAGAGAGATTAAAGGGCAACTTGTCGAAGTACATATCTCCTAAGCAGTCGGGTTTTTTGAAGGATAGTGTTATCACTCTAGTAAATTTTCTATCAGAAATATTTAAAACTTTGTAACTTACTAGAGGTAACCAAGAACCTCTTTTAGAATTCAGGATCTAGCCTTCCTGTGTTCTGGAGAGGGATCTCTCCTAAAGATTTAGCTTTGTTTTGGTAAAGGGTTTTAGGCTAGCTATGAGTGAGTAATAGGACTTATTTTAGAAATGTGGTAGGAATAAAAAGTGTTTCAAGGTAAACCAGAGGGATCTACCAGAACATTGGGCAATGGAGTCAACTTTCTAGGCAAGCAGAGCTAGGAAATAAGACTTAAAGATGCAAATGTACTATGGGTACGATAGATGACCTTCTAAGGCTTTAAATAGGATTTGTTGATGGAATGGGTGAAATTTGAACAAAAGGGCACTTAAGAATCCTTCAGTTATAGAAAAGAGGACTAAAGGAGGGGATCAAACTGGGACCTAGAGCAATTAAGAATTCTATAGTCCGGTTATCAAGCAGAAAACATAAAAATGCCAACTAGTTTAAAATAGGGAGCTTATTATCACTAATCTTGTTTAATTTCTCCTTAGTTGATCATTAAAGAATAGAAACACATCAAATGAATGCATGTAAAACTTTAAAGAATAACACTGAAAACAGGAAAAAATATGAGACTTATTTTGTTACCACGAGAATCCTTAGTTATGATGTCTCTAATCTCGTTTCCAGTCTACTGCTTTGCTAATTGACTCACACCAACTTCAATATGTCCAGCAAAATGACTATAGTAGTCTTGAGAAATTTTATTCCACACAAAATAATTCCAAGAGTGAAGTATTTATACAAATTCTAAACTAAAATATCTTGAAAAAATATCAAGATTGGTTCACAAATCTCTCCAACTGTTTTACATAAATATAACTTAAGTAAAGGACACTCAAACTAATGCATCTATTTGGCACTATTTTTTATGGATAGGTTATGACAAAGAGGAGAATTCGAATTTGATCAAACTCTTAGTTGATGATGAGGCATCCAAATCACTAACTGCTTCCTTTCTTTGTGCATTCTGCTCCAGCAATTCTGCAAACTTGGGGTCCAATTATATCTTTTTATTTCTCAATCTGTAATAGATATGTAAAAAGTGAAAGAGGTTATTTTGGATAAATAGGTTGGTGAGATAAACCTTTTTCAATTTCATAAAATTCCTCTCCAGCTGTGCACAATAGGCTCTGTAAAAAGATGTGTAAAACAGAGTTTTACAGAGTCTGAAAAATAGCCTATAAAAATGTGCATGTATCTCTCATTTTGAAATCACTGTACAAAAAGTGAGATAGGTTTTTGTAGATGGGTCGCTTAGGAACAAAACCTCCTTCAGTTTCGTATGATGTATTTCTGATTGACCATAATTGTCTTTGCAAAATGATGACTTAACAGGAATTTTCTGCAAAAAGTGCTCTCCAATATTGTTTAATATTTCCCACTCCATAATGGCTGTTAGAAAAGTGAGAGAGGTTGTTGTATATAGTCATCGTAAGAACATAAACCTCCTTCAGTTTTCCAAAATTCATCTTGGATTGTTCACAATAGTTTCTGCAAAACAATGGCTTAAACATGAATTTCTGCAAAAAAATTTCCTTCTTGTTGTGTTTTCATCTTTTCACCTTTTTGTTCTTTTAATTGTTTTACTTTACACTTTGGATAAAATTCATTGTTGGTGAAATTATTTTCATCTCTTTTTACCTTTACTGCCTCCATTTTTTTACTTTTACTGTTTTACTTTGACTGTCCTGTAACTTTGTTTTGACTTTTCACTCTGATTTTTACCTGATACACTTTATCCACTTATACTCTTTAACTGTTATGATTTTCTTTATCATTGTGAATTTTGATTTCACTTTCACCATCACTGATACTCTTTGATTCTGATACACTTTGACCCTGTGTTTTCACCCTAAGGTAAAAATATGATTCTCAATGTTTTCTCTGCTCTTCTCTTGTCAAGATTAACAAAAGATCTATGAATTCTTACCACTCTTGGGGAGGCCTTTTGCAAGTTCTTAATTTCATTATTCTTTAAAGTTATCTCTTCCATGGTTTTGATCAAGTCTGAAACCCCTTTTTCTACTTCTGTCTATACATGTGTTACTAATTGAAGAATCAGCTACAGAAACGTTTTAGATGATATTGATACTGCAGTTACCAATTTTCCTTGTGGTGCAAGCTGTTTTGCAAGAGTTAATGGCACAACAGTTTTTTCTGGCAAAAATGGACTTTGAGCAAGTTTTTTTGAATGATAAAAAAGGTTTTTAATGCTCAAAATAAGGCTTTGGTCAATTTCAGCAATGAAAAATGATTAGGGAGTGGGTAAAACTTGCTAAAATGGAAAGGAGGAATGATGGGGAAAATTTGACATGGTTTCCCCTGTATTTTGGAGGTTTTAGACTTCTTAGGATGGAAAATTCAACGGTTTTAAAGAAATGACAGTATGATATATGAATTCTACTGTGGAATTGAAGTGTTTTGCAGGTCGAATAATGAAAAATACCTGTGAAAGGTATAATCAGCAGTTGATGAAGTTTTTGAACTGCAACAATCTTCAATTGGGTTGAATTTGGCTATCAGAGTTTATGGAAGCTTTCTGGAATGATTTTCAGATAACAATGGTTTTAAAAATGGCAATTGGTTCACAGGAGGTTTTAAAAATGACGTTGGGAGGCTTTGTAACAAGCTCACGGAGGTTTTCAAGGGTTTAAATGGTGAAAAGTGATGAAAATCGGACTCTATGGAGGTTTCAAAGGTTTACAGGCACGAATAGGTGTAAATTCGATGAAAAACCATAATTTTTATGCCATATTTTAAACCATAGTTAAATCATATTTAACTATAGGTTGGGCAGGAGTGGTTTGGGAATACAACTGGGTGGTATTCGCGTGACTTCAAAGAGATAAGTGGTAATTAACTTTTCGCATGCGATCCAATCATGTCAGGACACGTCGACACGTGGTGGTTTCGTAAAACAACCCATATAGTGCGACTTTTACAAAACATTAATCAAGCACTTTCATCGCGCGATATGGGTTATTGGCTGTCGGATATGGTTTTCAAAGGCGAAGGGTCAAGATTGACTTGAAAGCTGCAGGGAAATGTAATGGGGCCAAGGTTTTAATCTATACTATAGATCTCGCAGGAGATAAATCAACAGTGTGTATGGAGCGCGATGAGCGATGGTGGGGACGGGAGATGGAATTATCAGGTTGTACATGGATTGTCCAATCTGGAGCTGATGGAAAATCTAACGGTTGTCATGCTACGCGATAGGGGAAGGGATGGAAATTTATGGAAGGGCCGAAAGTTAAGAAAAATTATGAAGTTTTGACCAATGATAAACCCATCCTGTACACGGAATGTTGGTTCAAAGGCTTTTGGAACTCTGAAGCACTGGTAAAAATGATCATATTTTTTTGTCTTGTCTGGAAAGACAAAAATCTCACTTGGAAAAATCTGCAAAAACAAGGATGGCTCGGACCGGGCAGGTGTTATCTCTATGGCAATGGAGAGGAGGATAATTTTCATCTGTTCTATTCTTTTCCTTTTGCTTGTGATACTCTTTCGATTTTATGCTATAAATTGCAGGTTGAAGTCCCATTTTACAGATCAACGGAGGATTGTTTAAAGTGGTGGCTTAGCAAAGGGAAGATGTGGAGGGTCTTTCCAATACTGTTTCACTGGTATATTTGGTGCGGCCGGAATAAAATTATTTTTGAAGATTATCCATGTTCCCCTGAAAATGTGGCTTTTCAGATTTATAGTGTTTGGGACAGCCAAAAGATTGGTAAGAAGCCTTCCAGAGATCTTTCTTGTAGATTTCATCCTCATGAGTTTCAGTTTCCTGTTGGTTTTTTTTATGGGGCCTCTCAGCAGTCGAATTTTGGATGTGGGGCGTGGCTTATATTATCTCTGGAGTGTCACTATAAGATGTTCTGGAAGGGGGGGGTGGGTATTAACATGAAGGTGAAATGTCTGGCCCTTTGGGGCCTTTTATGGTTTGCCAGTCATCTATATCTGGACAAGATTTTGGTTGTGGGGGATTCAAAGTTTCTTGTGGCCCACATGAACTAGAAAGCATCCATTAACCCGAGACTACTTTCGCACTGGATGGATCACATCTATATCCTTAGAGACACTTTCTCTGCAATTTCATTTCATCATGTCTACAGGAAGAAGAATATTGTTGCTGACTGCCTATCGAAAAAAGGGTTAGAGATTGGATATGGAGAAATGCATTATCAGCTATCCATCTTGGATGGTTGTGGGGCTACTGGGTTTGTTCTGTTCTTCTGATCTAGTGATGTTTCTTCGCTGATGTTGGTCTCAAGTTCTTTTTGGATCTTCCTCAGTTTCGACGATGTCCTTTCTTTAGTCTTCTGTCTAATATATTGTTGTTTCAGCTTGCTTTCTTACTTGCTAGGCTTAGTGCTTCTAGATGGACGGTATATAAGAAGTTTTTTTTTTGGTTTAGACCTGAATTTTTGGATAGAAAACTTTGTTATAGTTTTTGACTTTTGACGTTATGATCCTGTTTATATTGAAGTTTTTCTGGTATAGCCCTGCAACTTCTGGCTAGAAAAATTTGTAATAGTTTGGGACTTTTGTTGTTTTGTTCCTGGAACACAATATAAACCAGGGTATTTTTCATGTTGAAAAAAAAAGAATGTGGAAACGAAATTCATTATCGAGTAAGCTACGTGGAAGCCAATTGTTTTGAGAACGAGAAGGAAGTCGAAACCAAGACTTCTCGAAGTTTTTCAGTCAATATTAGAGGGTTGGAATTTCTTTATGCACAAATTTCAGCATAAACTCCAGTATGAAACCTTTAGAATTCCATTATCAACAGCTGCTTGGAATTTGAATGACCGTACACTACAATAAGTCTGCATTTTATGGAATGACAGTGGAAACTCGCTGATTTAGGATGAATAAAATAATAATAATAATAATAGTTTAAAAATATTAATTATCAATAAAATTTTAAAATTGTATTAATATTTTATTAATATTAAATTTGATTAATTATATAAAATATCATTTAAGAGAATTTGTTTCTGAGTAAAGAAATAGGTTAATGGCCTAAAAGGTAGCTGGAGAAAAAGTCTGTTTTTTTATAGACCATTACTAGTGCTTGGTTTTAGATTGGGGAAATGGATTCAACATCATAAAAACTGCCGAGGACACCCAAAATTTGAAACTTGACAGCTGTAATGTAGATTTCCCAAAATTTCTATAGCATTTTGTCAAAATCTTACCAGAAATTTCATTGTTTTCAGGGCAAACTTGAAGTCTCTTTAGAAGAGAAAAATTACATATGGCATGATTTTCTTTGAATAACAATGATGACTAAACTTGCATTTGCACATTACAACCAGTAATTACTAACCTCACTATTAATTTAACAATTAAATTATAATAAGCTTTTCCACTGTTTAAAAAAACATATAAAAAAGTGTGATGTATAGTGTAGTTGCTTAATACCTACTTCTTATACAATATTAATGAAATTTATAAAAACTATTTAAATTTTTCAAAACTAATTAAAAGCCATTTTTTTACCAAAATAAAATACAATATAACATATATATATATATATATATATATATATATATATATATATATATATATATATATATTCCTTCCTTAGTGATTTAAATTTGAAAATGGTTTCTTCATTCTCATAAAAATAAGCTATTTGATATATTATTTTCATTTTATGACATGTATTTTAATGTTTTTAAAATCAATAAAGTTCAACTAATTTATTCACTCAAATGTTTTTAATATAGTACATTGATTTCAAATTTGTGTAGTGTTTAACACATTAATATGATTTACTCATGTCTTTGTTATAGAGTTTTAGTGATAAAGGAATTAAAGGCAAACACACATGAGTTAAGTTATTCATTCAAGTGTTTTTAATATAGTACATTGATTTCAAATTTGTATAGTGGTTAACTAATTAATATGAATTAGGTCATGTCTTTGTTATAGGGTTTTAGTTATAAAGGAGTTAAAAGTAAAAGTACATGACTTATAAATCATAAGTTGTTAGAAACAGAGTCATAAATAAAAAGAACATGTGATTTTAACATGTCCAACCATAAAAGTTTAGACAGAGAAAATATAAACCAAGTAGTTGTATAAGTCACATTTATCTATGTTCCATTGCACCTAAACACTTAAAATAAAAAATCACATGCACTTAAAATTTCAAAACATTTTAGTCAAAACATAGCGAAAAATGTAATATCCTAAAATACAAAGTATAAACCAAGTATTAGAATTCTCATTTACTAATATTTCTTCACATAAATATTTTTTAATTTATCTATCTTATATAAATTTTATAAAAAAAACCTTCTAAATCTTCAAATTATAAGAACTCACATTGACAAAACAATTAATAATATTGGGATGAATACCAAACCTACAATGACATTTATTAATTTTTTCTAAATAAATAAATAATTTTCAATTTTAAAATAATTTTCTAAGATACATTATATTGTCATCCCCTACCCAATTACATAGATCCACGGATACTACCTGAGATACAAGATACCACATCCACGGATACTACTAAGTTACAGGATGCAAAATTACCAAGGTCGCTATTTCCAGAGTAGCAAAGGGAACGTAAAAATTTAGATGACATTTATTAAAGTAATTAAGTGATTGTTTTTAAAGAGTCAAACTACTTTTTTGGTCTTGGAAATTAGATAGTCTATGTTCTAAGTGAAAAATATTTTTTTTATGTCGGAGGCATTTTCTGGGTTAGGGATGGGCTCTATTGACACCTTTGTCTGTACATAGTCACTTAGAGTCCACCATGTGTTCAATCACCCTTTGTTAAATAATAGCGAAACATGTGTTAATTCTGTCACTTCGGTTATTAGAGATTGTTCATCCGTTGGCATCGAGTACTTGAGAAAAAGTCAGTTCTGAATCACACCATTTTATTTGGTCATGTGGGGTTAGTTTTAAAAGTAAAAATAGATTTTTAAGATTCGATGTTACATTGTAATAAAAAAGTGTTTTTCTTTTTATATATATATAATAATTTAAAAATAAACGCTATAAAAATTATCTTATTATTAATTTTAACGGTTAATTTTTTTTTAATTTAAAAAATTTAATAAAAAAAAAAACATGTTTAATTTAAAAATAATAATTTATTTTTAAATATTATTTTTTATAAAAAAATCTAAAAGACAAAAAGGTGAATAAGATTTGAACGAAAACTATTTACAATATAGACCTAAATCTACTTGCGCTTAAATAACTTTTTATATACATATTCTAATATATTATTAAAGTTGTGTTTAAAATAAACCTACACACACAATCTTATTAAAATCTTTAACTAGCTTTTATTCAAATCATTTTTCATTTTATTTTTTTAAATGAAAATAATTATATCATCATACATTTTGTATTAATAAAATTATAAAAATTAAATAAACTATATTTTTATTTTAAATAGTATTATTAAATATAAAAATAATTAATATAAAATTATATATATTTCAAATATATAAATAATAAAACAATTTTTTCAATGGTAAAGAAATTTTTGTTTTATTTAATATTGTTGATAATTATTTGAGAAAAACGGTATTTCAAAATAGAAATATCTATTTGAGAAATAAATATATATTTTAAGTAACTGAAACAATATCATATTCTCAAAAAAAATATTTTACCAAATTTACAAAATTATGAAAAAACAGCAGCAATTTCAATAGGCCTTGGAGTTTCTTTATCAGCGCAAGTCTGGCAAAATGATTGAAACAAAACGAAGAAATGCACTTCTTAAATGAATTATTCCAATGAGTTAATATCTTTATTTTTCTTTTTTACTCTTGAAAATGGATTGTTCTAAATATATATACTTGCATTTGTCCTTAAGGGTTCAAAGGTACACCAAAGGACCGCACGTTTTGTTAACTTCTGCGTAGATTAAAGGGCGCAGTCTCCATTGATCTCAGATCAACGCTGACCTGCGGGCACAAATAAGCCTGATGTTCAAACCAAACGATGCCTCTGTAGTTGACCTCACCGTGTGCGCTTTGACCGAGATCAACAACTAAGATTTATTGTGGGGCAAAAGGCCGATGAACGAGTCGTACCCGAGGTCCCTCCATAGTGACGCAAGCGAAACAGTGTCAGTGCGACGTGTTAAATTTGAACTGGGTAAAGGGACGACGAAATTTGGGTTTACTGATTCGCTGCAGTGAACAGTGTCAGGGACGACAAAATTTGTGTTCACTCATTCACTGCCGTGAATAGTGTCCCAACGTAATCCCACAATAAAACACCTTCGGTGTAATTAGTGATTGTCTCAAAAGTTTAAAAAAGAAAAAAAAATAGAAAATTTGGGAAAATTAATTCCCTAAAAATAAAGTAAAAAACAAACTCATAATTAAATTCTAGAATAGAAACTAGATTTTCATCCTAGGTCTCCACATGTTTCTAATTATAAACCCTCAAAATTTCTACCAAAGTCTTCTTGACTACTTCTATTTTCTCATCTCTTTATGAATAGAATGTTATAGATCTATTCAATTTTATGTTCATATTCTCTCATAAAATAATAGAAAAAACGCAAAAAATTATAGTGTCCATGTCTAAAATGATGCTCCTTAGTATCCCAAAATGCACCAAGACTTGTTAAAAGAACAAGTTTCTTCTTCTTGTCACCTTATGTTCTTTTTATAGTTCATGAGAATGCACATAATGTTGAACCTATAAACTACCACAAGCAAGTAGTTATGTCCTTTACTGGTTGTTGGTAAACCTCCTACAAAGTCCATGGAAATGATTCCCCAAGGATGAGTCAGCACAGGTAAGGGGCCTATGCATGGAATTTGGTTACACTTTTTGGCAAAGTGAGGGCACGTTTTGGTGAAAAAAGGAAGATCGATCAAGCCATTTTAATTGATTAGTTGAGTAATTTTTAAGAGTTCGATCGAACTGTTTAAAGTCTTAGACCTAGCTCAATCGAGCGTTTAAAAAAACCATCAATCGAAATCTTGTGTAACCTAAGTTAGGAGCTTGATCGAGAGTTAGGGCTTGATCAATATTTATGGTAGGAGCTCGAGCAGGTGCATAGTCACTTTTTAAATGGCTTTATCAAGCTATAAGCTCGATTGAGCCATTAATTAACCATGTTCATAGCTTGATTGAGAGTTTATTTAACCCTTGATCGAGCTATTTAAATTTAGAACTCAAGCACTTTATCGAGCATTTTAGGTGCTCGTTTGAGCTACCGAGGTCCTAAAATTCATAGTTTTAGCACCCCTTTTGTAGATTTCTTTGCAACACCATTTTGTACCCTAGCGGATTTAGGGAAGAATTTTTCCTTGAGTATTGGAGTTGATCATGCTGGATTCATGAAAGATTCATCTATCCAATAGCATATGAGTTTGACAGTTTCAAATTCATATGTTATTTTTCATCTAATTTCTCTTAAACATAATGCTTAAAAAAAATTGAACAACTTTAAAAGGCTAAATAAAAAATCAATAACATAAAATGTACACAACGAAAAAATTTCAAAAAATACCACTATCTTCATTTACGAGTCCTCTTAAAAAGGGTACCTTTTGTTTTTCAATTTATTTGAACAGTTGAAAAAAATCTTACAGGAACATGAGTCTGTAAAATTCAATTGAAATATTACTTCAACAACTTCAAAAAATAATAAAAAATATAATTGTGCATAAACAAAAAATTAATATGAAAAACTTAGTTCTCCATGTGTATATCATTCTCATATATATATATTTTTAAAATTACATGTTTTGGACTAAGTTATGTTATGTGAACAAACTCATAAATCTTAAAATGTGCAAAAATTTGTAAGGTCAAACATTTCATTTAATGAAAAATTGACAATTATATGACGCTAAAAATGGTTACAAAAAATATCATTAGGACAACAACATAATTCTCTGCAAATTTCTGCTTATTCAAAATCAAAATTCACAATGCTTATATGAATTTTGAGGGCTTCAATTCAATAAAACATAAAATTTTGAAATTTCATCGCCACATTTGGCCCAAAGCGTAACCCATTTTCATGCATTCACTATAAGGTGTGGTATAGATACTATTTCCTATTACTAGGATTTACATTACAACAAAGCACAAATCCTCTAATGAACCTAGCTACATGTTCTTGCAACTTGGGATAGTACACATAATTTGCAAATTAGCAACTATCTTCCCAACAAAAACATTTCATGAACCCTTAAGAGGTGTGATTCTCACTAATATATTGTAATTTCTCACCTCTAGTAACACATAACTTTCTAACCTATAGAGTAACCCATTGTAAGGATGATATTTAACTATGTTGTCACCATCATCCACATGAATCCGTCCCTATAGATGTTGATGAACCTCCTTGAAGCCCTCATCCTCTCTATATGTCTCTTTATAAGCCTCATGGGTGAAAGGATCCATGTGCATCAGAGTTCCTAAAGATATAGTTTTTAATGTGGGTGGCCTTGAAAGCATGTCACTGACTTGTTTGTGCTTCCCTTCCTATACTCAATCATTAAATATAATTGTTGTAAAGTTCCCATCCACTTGTAATTACTAGTCTATTGTAACTGACTCTAGGCCTATATATGTTATAACAACTAGTGAATCATGTGGAATAATCTCTCCTTCCCGTTAGATAGTGTTTTTACTTTTTGGTACCTTTTACTAGCACATGGAGCTCGTTATTGTAGGTACGGTATTTGAGAACAACCCCATCAAAAACATCATAAATGTTTCATATAGGCATTTCTCCCCACATCAAGACCACTCCCATAACATACCCATTTTCACCTGTCTCCACTTTGAAGGGTTGTTGAAAGTTCGGTAATGCAAGAAGTAATGCTTAAAACTAATTTTATTCTTCTACTCTTCAAATACCTTCTATTAAAGCAACCTTTTGAGCATTTCGGAAAATCCCTATTCGTACTTTAATTTGAATTTGAATGTTACGCGGGAACATCCAACATATCTCTAAACTCAAGACTATATATTGGTTGGATTTCACTATGTTAAATCCATCGCTTTGTAAATCCCCCCTTGTAGCCACTTTCCTCTCATTTAACCCCATGTTTTATGGCTCATTTCCTTGTCCTCAGAAACTACGCCTTCCTAAGATAATCACTTCATATTTACCACATTAGTATCATTGTAATACAACTCGACTCTCCAATTGAATGTTTTGGTTCAATGTTAATCTTCAATCGACATGCAATTGGTGGGGACCGAAATCTTGTTAACAAGGCCACAATTCTTATAGTTGATCCGAGATTTTTTACACTTTATTGTACCCAAACTTGTTATGATTCTTGGAGGTGTGGGGTCCACACTCGATTAAGCTTCAACTACTCAAGTCTAAATAATTTCAATGGTTTGGAAAATTTTCCAAGGATTATTTTGCAAGGGCCACATAAGCCCATGTATTTGGCCAAGTTTAGATATAATCCTAGTTTGAGGTTGAGGCCACCACCCAAAAACATTCAAATATTTCAACATTCCCAAATTGATATTTATTTAATGAACTTTCAGAAGACAGATTTAACCTTGTGGTTCTGGTGGTTGATGGAAATACCTCCACAACTTTACGAACCTTTTAGTCAACACCCACTACAATCCCGACTTAGAATAGAGACTTGGCCCAAATCAACCCATCCCGACCTAGAGGAAACCACTATCTCTAAACTTCGTCTCTTACCAGTGTTTTTTCACTCTAATGTTTAGAGCTGGGAGATGCCCCATGATTCCAATGCCACTTATTCCTAGGAGAGTCTCATTCACCATCACCATTCATGTAGATAGACATTTCTTGTGATAGGGGTTGCATGCAATTTCAAAAGTAGACTTGCAATAAAAATTGGTATTTCAATCACTCTACAACACAACGTATTTTCATACGGTTTTTATGATGCTCTCATTAACAACCACTTGGATTTGTCTCTCAGTTGAAGAAAAATATAAGTCCCTCTAATAAAAATGTGCTACCATACTTTACTCATTTCCCAAAATTGAATCCACAACATGATACTATTAAAAATCTTAAAAAATGTTCCTCACGCTCTTAGTTTCCTACACTTGCAGAGCCCACTTAGAATAGAGATGTTCATCATAATATTTACACATACTAGCTGAGAAATACCTCAATTGGACACTTGTGGCTGCTACAAAGGCCCACTTAGGAAAAATACCAGCTCATCCAAGGAAATTAACTACACAATAGTCCCTGATTCTTCTAGAATTAAGACACAATTTTTTACAAAAAATTCCTATTTCTAATTTGTAAAAATTACAAATTAGAGGAAAATTCCCTTTCCCATGGGAATTTATAGGACCCCTTTGGGTCTTGGCAAAATGGAATGCCTAGGCATTGATGCTCTTGCATCATACTTCCGAGGTTAAAATTTTCATGCTCTCATGTTCATGAACCTTTAATTTGTTTCTTCCCCCTAGATCCCACACGTGGTTCTATTGTTTTCCATTGGTCATTCTATCCCATTTTTCCATTGGTGTTGGTATTTTTCCAAGCTTGCAAAATTTATGTTGTAGCACTCTACTGACCTTGCTTATGTAAAATTGTGCAGTCAACTTTATATTATGGCTTATTGGATGCAGTTCAACTTGGCCTGGATTTTTATGAAGACTCTGCATTTTGTGGAGTGGATCGATAAGTAAATATACCGCGGGGTGTTAAAGTGACCTCGGGGCAGTTGAAGTCCCCCCTTTTTGTAAAGAAAAATTTTGTAATGGGTTTTAAGTCATTGTTGTGTGTTTTATGGATTCCATGGTATTTTTTCGATAATGTAATTTTATATAAAGGGATGTAATGCTATGTTTAGATGAAATTAGTTCAATCATGGTTATAGGCACGTATTTGTAATCTATATTTTGTAGCAAAGGGAAGGCTTTGTAGCGAAGTGTATAGAGACGTGGGAAGAGTGTGCAGCTTAGTGCGTAGGTCGAGGTTGACTGTATTCAGAGACTCATCATAATAAAGAATATTTTTTGTGAATGATATTATGTGTTCTTGTGTGCTAATTTCTACATATATTTTCTTAATATCTGTTATTGTGAAGTAGTTATTACAGTTACATAATATTTCAATGTGGTAATGGTTTATGGGTTTATATGATATGTTTATGTGATCAAGTGAATGAAATGAAGTGATTTATGAAGTTGTAATCATAGATAGTATAAAACACCACATCCCGCAGTCCCTAAAGGGTAAAAAAATCTGGATGTATCCACCCATAGTCACTTCAGGTGAGACTGCAATCTGCTTGCAGGTCATTGCCGAAAGGGCAAGTGATTGAGGGTTTTGCTAGTGCATAATATAGTTTGAACTTGGGTCAGCCCAAATAAATCCATCAATGGTTTTGCTGTCGGAACCAAGATCTGTTTGAGGGAGATGTGGATGTGGCACCCGTCGAAGAAGGAAATTCAAGATTGGATAGTCCTAAAAGAGTGAAAATTTGGAGATCAAGAAAACATAAATCCTCATTTGACATCTAAACCATGGTTATAGAGATATATTTTCATAGAGTAGTATGAAATTTTATTCGGCTCCTTTCCTACTGAGTTATACAAGTGGATATCAAGGTAAACTGAAAGAAACGAGTGTTTTAAGAATGACGAACCTACAACTTGGACTCCTGAGCTGATATAGTGAATCAAGAGCACTGACAACAGGATTTCACGGATTGTTGATTTCTTGATTGATAACATCTTGGGAGGATTCATTATTGAGTTTTCAGTAGACTTGATTGTGTCCTACAAAGAATCAGAATGAAGATTCTTTACAGGACCGCAAGGCAAGTATATTAAATATTTGAAACTATGGATTAAGATGCTTCTATGTGAAAACGAAGTTTTATGGATGCAATCATATTGCTATTTTACTTATGCATGGAGGAATAAGAATTAAATATGAGCCAGAGACCAGTACAACATGAAGTTGAAAGAGATATAGAGTAGACACCAGGAAGAGATATCATTGAAAAGACCCAAAGACCTTTGTAGAAACTGATTACAGTCCTCTGTTGTGTGAATTTGAAAGTGAAAGAGAAGATAACCCCCAGGAAACTTTGCAGTATTCCCCCTTCCAGCCTGAGAGTTTGTCGAAGACAGAATCTATTAATATCTAAGGTATTGGTGGTGTTCCCGCGCCCCCTACCCCCCCTACCCCCCCTCCCCCTCCCCCTCCCCCTCCCCCTCCCCCTCCTGCCCCAAGAAGAGGTATGGTTAACGATATTAAGGTACCTTTTTTTAAAGAAAATGGAATGGAGGATCCAAAGCAGTTTTGGTTTTTATGTGAAGCTATATGTGTAGCGAAGTAGGTCAATGATGGAAATATAAAGAAGGTGCAACTCGTTATGACACTAAGTGAGAGAGAATTAACATGGTATATGAAGTTTTCAACTAATCATAATAGAACACTTGGAGATATTAAAGAACACTAGTGGAAGAATTTAAGAAGTTGAAATCTCAGTCGGAGTGCATCACTGAGTTGAAATATATAAAAAAGAATCTTACATAGTTTGTTTGGGAGTTAGATCATAGGTTTCAGCCATTATTGGATCAGGTGAGATTCGACATAGCTTCGCATCAACATCAAGGATTGTTTATAGTTGCGCTATTGTTGTGGTGGATTAGTTGCATGGGTGTGCGAAATCGCACTAGCTTAAAGAGTGTGGTCTACTCTTTAAACTATTGGTAATAGGCAGAAAGTGGGGGGGCTCAAAAGCATAATATTTAATGAAAAACTCTATGCTAAAGTATGTTCTGGTTAAACTAAAACTAAAACAAAAATATACAAAAGCTATAAAGAAAGTCAAAATGATAATAATGCGAACGATGGCTCGATGGCCTCTTCTTATTAAACATTTGAAATGGAGAAGAAATTTTACCCACTTGCCAAAGGGCCCCTAGGAAATGGCTCTAGGTCCTGATGCAAGGATGTTGCCTTCCAAGCTCTGCCTCTGATGAAGTCTCCCTCTCTCTCTCTGCTGTGGTGGACTAAGATGTTGGGTGGCCAACAATCGAGTCCTCTACAGCTCCAGCTCCGGGTCACACACTGCTGGTGTTGCTTGGGAAACTTTGGCCAGCATAACAATGTGATCGCCCTTTCTTCATCTCTTGGTCGCTATATATAGGTGAGTTTCAAACGCTCCTTCCCTCCCTTGGTACATGATGGATAGTGACCCAAGGGACAGGTATGATTCCATTATGTGCTCAAATATACTTTTGTGTGCTCACATGGTGTCTAAGGAGGTGCTGGTGGCTGTCCTTAGGCGGCTTTCACATAAGGAGTAATTGTCCTTTGCTTGGTTTGGTCCCGGAAAGAGACTTTTTGCCATTTCCAGGAATGCACGCTTATCGAGAAAAAAGGCACGCAGAAGGCGCTCTTCTCGAAGGATAAAGCTTAAAATTCAGCATTTATGACTAGTTCAAATCTGATTTTTTCAAAACCTTAGAGATTTTAAATACTTATTGATTCCAGAATGTGTTCCTTCCCTGTAAATCCTTAGGCTTGACATTAATTGATGTCATCTTCTGCTGTACAATTTTCCAGTGTTAACAGTTTCCCCCTAATGTGTGAGGTCTAGGAAGAACTTTATAGCCGAAATACATTATAGTTTATTTTCTGTATCATACACACACACAGAGAGAGAGAGAGAGAGAGAGAGAGAGAGAGAGAGAGAGAGAGAGAGGCCTGCATGAATTTTGGAACTCACAACACCTTGCACCTTTTCTGAGATAACCATGGCCTAAGGGACCCCCTGCAAGAAGACAAAGTATACAACATATTTACAAAATTTCAACGAGGGAAGCATGTCCCATTCTCGTGATGCTATGGCTAGTTAAACAAAATTGACAAATACATGTGCTCTCTGTGGCACTACTATGGTAGTGATGCTGGTGGTTGTTGACGACGACTGTTGACGCCCTCAGGGGCTTTTTTTCCTTGACTATAGGTGGAAAGTGGTACCCATATGCGTAATCTTGGTATGGCATATCACTGCGCAATGTACGCATATGTACTGGCTGTGGCCTTCCTGTGTAAGCATTGTTTTCAGAGACACTTATGGAGGCAGGGTCTTCGACGAATCTGATCAAAGTGCAATGGTTGTAGGGTACGATACCATCGTGACATTAAAGTTTTGGCTGTAGTCGAATGTCACGAGGATCGATGACCTATGTGGACAATGATGTCTCCCACAGTGCCACCCGAGGATACCCCTTTGCATGGGGAGGGGTAATCCAAGGTACTGATTCCTTTTTGGAAAAGAGATGTTGAGGTTGACAAAAAGGAAGCCTTAACCAAACCATGGGTTGCTGACCTGAGGGGTCGGGGACCTAGATGTGATGGATTTAACATAGGCATGTTGGTGAGAGGTGACTCAAAACAGATGATGGGGATTCAGTGGCCCAAGGTCGAAGTATACTTTAGCAGCTTGGCGACAGTCATAGTTATTTCTGAAGGGAAAATCCCTGGAGTCGGTAGGAATTCTAGGGCAGGTGTGGACCGGCTATGAATGTTGTGATGGTGTGTGCATGGGGGTGAAATACTCCGACCAAGGGGAATGAAGGACTCCTGCCATGGGGGAAAAGATGAAATATGAGGGCAAAGTGGTGAAGGGCATCGTTTGTGGTCTTTGTACACTTACCAAAAGAAAAAAATAATGGGTTTTGGTTTGTACAAAACACAGAGACAAGTACCCCAAAACATGAAAAGGGGGTCGCTTACTATAGGTGTGAGGACAGTGTTTTGCTGGGGGTAGGGGTCACATTGGTTAGTCTCCTGTGCGGGGTTGATGAAGCAGAAAATGTCGCAGATAGGATTATGCTGATGGAGGTATTGTGGGCCAAATGCGATGTGTGGAGGTGCGCTTTAAATATTCTTCTACAACCTGGTCGTCCGGGAAGGGAGTTTTGAGTTTGAATGGAAAACTTGACCTTATGCATGATAGATGGATGGGCATGAGGTACTTCCTAGAATGAAATGGTATGGCCATGGCATCACTTGTGTGGTGATATATGGTCTACTTTGGGTGACGAGCGCCATGGAGGGGAGGCTCTACCGAAAAACATGGACGTTTATCATATGCAGGGTGAGGTGGTGATAAACGCGGTCGAGTATGAGGACCTTATGGTTTATTTATAATGGAGAAATGATGTCAGGATATGAAAATTTTTATGGGACTCTATCATGCTAAGGGTAGAATGATACCTGCTCTGGACCTTTTAGTGGATGGTGTTGTGAATGGTTTGCGGGTTCTTCCTGCAAAAAACAACTACCTCAAGTGAAAGCATCTTATTTTCATCAAATATTATTGAAATACATGAACTTTAGAAACGAAGATGGGAGGGTGCATACCTGCCAGCGCTGAAAATTTATTTTTTCTAGAAGGCTAATGTGTGGCATCACCTTCATTTGTCATGGCGTACTGATGATGGTGCAACTTACGGTTTGCGGCGTGGGGCATTAGGCAAGATATTGTAGATGTATCTTGATTGTGTATAAATCAGTTCAAGCTGTTGGGCTTTACTGATTGCATCCTCTTCGGATGTGGGTTTGTGTTGCGCCACATCCTTTGAAATCTCCGCCATCACAGTTTTCAAAAATAAATCTAAGAGGACCTGGTCATTGAGTTTAGCTTTGTATAAACTGCGACGGCACCTCCATTTATGGAGATGGTCTGAGATATGGATGGAGGGAGATTGTCTGAAATGAGTCAGTAAATCCATCCATGAATTGTGGTGAATGGGCAACTGAAAGTATGTGAGGAATGCGCTAGAAAGGGCGCTAAAGCTTCCATGTGAAGTAGGCAGTTGCTCCACGTACCATTTCGCAGCTACTCCCATAAGAGTGCGTTGAAATAGCCTCAACCGAATAGTATCATCAATGATGCTATTCGATGAGCACCACAGGTGAAAGGTCATTACATGATTACCTGGTTCTTCTGCTTACTTACCTTCGAACTTTGGTATATCCGAAGGGAGCTTCGTGGGCATGGGAGGCCAATTGGGCTTGTGTGCGATGGGGTGATTTGTGAGCTTGGTTAAATCAGGTAGATTCAACGCAGCTAAGAAGGGTGACTGAGAGGTTGAAGCCATGGCAACATGTGAAGACACAAAGTTCTGGTTAGAACAAGGGTTAGTTTGTGAGGTACCATGATGTGAATTTGACTGGCTTCCCATATCGGACACGCTCCTCTATCCCTTAGGGGATGAGGGGCGAGTGGTGTGCGGTGTGGTGTTGGGAGACCGACTACGGTTCCCAACTAAGGTTGCTCCAAGAAAGGATGAAACAAATATTGTGGCAATGTTTCTTCTTTGACGCCTAAATGGCGAAAGACCTAGAACACCTCTTGGTAATAGGGGGAGGTCCAAAAGACATATGGACTGACGAGGTTCGGTTGGGACCATTTTAGTGTCGACCAGGTTAGGTTTTGGAAAATTTTGAGGGGATTGAGTTTATGATCAAGACAAATTTATGGCAACATACATAAAACAAAGCGAAAATGAAATGAATTTTCCCTTTAACTTTAATCTATGTGATCAATCAAGCAAAAAAAATGGTTTTGTTTGTTTGCGCATGATACTCAAAATCATAAAAGACCTATGCATCCTCACACACTCAAAAGTAACTAGGCCTTGAGAATATTTATTACGAGTGCTGGTACAACGTCCTGTAAGAGCTGGTTGTACCCCCAGTTAGCCGAAGAGAATCCATGAAGGTAAGGGTAGAGGGTCTGGCTCTTTCCTGCACCGTCACCTATAGGGTAAAGGATGCCCTATTTTTTGGCTACTAAGAACCACCGTGCCATGTGAGCGTTCGAGTCCTGGGCTTCTTGGTAGTCAGCTAACAGTATCGAGTATCAACCTGGTCAGGTAGCCCCAACTGATACCACACGCACTGCACCTAAGCCTAACCCCCTCTGAATCGGGTTTCTGTTGTGCTCGGGTTTTCTTTTCCGTGGGCTGATAGGTGGATTTTAAAGCTCCCTAAATACACAACTTCTATGTTTCAATGTCAAGTGTTTAAGGCAGATTATTGGATGCCTACCCCCTTGATCCTAACTTAATCTATAAATTCTTTTGTGGCCCCTGTGGGGAGAATTTAGTGAGTTGTTTTAAGTTAGTTTTAGGTGGCTTTCTTTGCTTACTAGGTGAGTGTGTGTGAGTGTATGATGAAAAATATCATAGTTTGAACATATGGATATCAGTGATCCTTTACAAAAGTCCCCTAGTTAAACTGTGTGACATTGTTCCATGCTCAAATGGAAATCATTTGCGGATAATGGGCAGCTTCCGAATATTCCTAGTTAATCTATGTGAGTAACTAAAAGGAGATGGTGAATCGCAAATGTAGAGCGTTCATATGCTTGTCTAAGGTCACCAAATGGTGCAAAGGCAGCAGAGATTACTTTCTCTAATCGGCGCTTCAATCCTAGTCCTGCAATTTCCTAAATGCAAAAATTGAATTTAAGTTAAACAATTTCTACACTAGTTTATGCATGTGTGGTCTTGGGACACTTACTTGGACTAGTTAAACTAAGTGTGCATACCATAATTTGCACAAAACATAAATTGTTCAGAAAGAAATGGTTAATTTTCCCCCTACTTAAACTATGTGAAGAATTTTTGCAAAAAACCAACTTAAATGAAAACTAACTCTATGCCTACAAAAAGCAACAAAAAGTGAGTTCTCAGAAGCTATGGGGTATCAACACAAATGCTGGAAGATACATTAGGGGCTGCCCAACACACTTATAAGTAGAAAAAATGAATAATATAGGGAGAAAAATCTTAGTCTGAAATTTGTGCGCAAAAAGCCTTAACAGGTGCGCCCTCCTACGCACAGGTTAGTCCTGAACGCGTGCAATTCACCTCTGTGAGGAAACACTACACGCAAAAATCCTGCATGTAAAAATATTAGGAGCTACCTTCTTCAGTCTGTTACTTCAGTGAGTCTAGTGATTGTAATATGGATCAGCGGACTGTCAACTCCACTCCAGCATAGACAAAGGGTCTCTTGCAAAAGATGGCACAACCACATAAAATTGGAACACGTCAGTGGAGTCGCCAATCCTGTTGTGGTGGATTAGTTGCACAGGTGTACGAAATCGTGCCAGCTTAAAGAGTGTGGTATACTATTTAAACTATTGGTAACAGGCATAAAGTGGGGGAGCTCAAAAGCATAATATTTAATGAAAAACACTATGCTAAAGTATGCTCTGGTTAAACTAAAACTAAAACACAAACATATAGAAGATGTAAAGAGAGTCAAAACGATAATAATGCAAACAATAAAATGATGGCCTCTTCTTATTAAACGTTTGAAATGGAGAAGAAATTTTACCCACTTGCCAAAGGGCCCCTAGGCAATGGCTCTAGGTCCCTATGGAAGGATGTTACCTTCCAAGCTCTGCCTCTAATGCAGTCTCCCTCTCTCTCTCTGTTGTGGTGTACTAAGATTTTGGGTGGCCAACGATCGAGTCCTCTTTAGCTCCAGCTCTGGGTCACACACTTCTGGTGTTTCTTGGGAAACTTTGGCTAGCATAACAATGTGATCACCCTTTCTTCATCTCTTGGTGGATTTATATAGGTGAGTTTCAAACCCTCCTTCCCTCCCTTGGTACATGATGGATAGTGACCCAAGGGAGAGGTATGATTCCATTATGTGCTCAAATATTCTATTGTGTGCTCACATGGTGTCTAAGGAGGCGTTGGTGGCTGTCCTTCGGCGGCTTTCACATAAGGAGTAACTATCCTTTGCTTGGTGTGGTCTCGGAAAATGACTTTTTTCCATTTCCAAGAATGCGCGCTTATCAGGAAAAAAGGCGCGCAGAAGGTGCTCTTCTCAATGGATAAAGCGCGTAATTAAGCATTTATGACTAATTCAAATCTAATTTTCTCAAAACCTTAGAGATTTTAAATACTTATTGATTCCATAATGTGTTCCTACCCTATAAGTCCTTAGGCTTGACATAAATTGATGTCGTCTTCTGCTGTACGATTTTCCAGTGTCAATAACTGCTACCACATATCATATTTCTATTGCTGCAACAGAATATAGGAACTCAAGCTGAAGCTCTAGAGATTGCGATGAAGTTGGAAGCTTCTCCTATAAGAGATACTGATGGAGGTATGCATCAGATCTCAAATCATTTGGTGAACCTGAATTTGCAATTACATGATATCAATAAAGGTAAATAAGTTATAGAAGATGGTGTAAAAATTGCAAATCAATGGGCCATTCTAAATAACAATGCCCCATCTTCCCAGATAAAATGGCTAGTGGGGTACAAAATCCCTTGAACACAGGATCCAACCTATGGTGTGAAATATGCAGAACCAGAGGACAACATCACTCAAAAGAATTATATTTATTATAGAAATATGTGCAGACTCCACGGAATCTATTTTGAAATTTTTTTAAATTAGTAGGACATGATGAGAATAATTGTTGAAGTTATGACCTAATGATGGAGCGCAGTATTGATGCTTATAGAATGCAAGAAAAATAGCATGGCCATGAGGACAATGGACTGTGTGGTGGTCGAGGAGGTTACCAAGGAAGAGTTCAAGGTGGTCGAGCTAGTCGAGGGAGTGGATAGATCATTCGCTATAACTGCAGCCAACCAAGTCATTTTCCAAGATATTATCAGAACCCCACTACGACATGTAAGTATTATAAATCTTTTGACCATGTAATTGAAGAATGGCCTATACTTATGGAAAAGATGCAATAAAAGAGGAATTAGCAACCAACGCAGAATATTTAAATGATGACTGCTGAAAGGAGGATTGATGAACCTCGAATTAGTATTGTTATGACTAGTAGCGATAAGGAGGATGGAAAGAAGGAATTTGAAAATCTGGGTGCATGGGTTATAAATGCTGCAAAGAAAGTTCATGTTGTTTATATTCAGAAAGAAAAGGGAGTATTTATGGAAGCGAAGGGAAGCTTTATGGATGTTGGAGCTTCGACCTCTAGTGCACATCCAAAGCCTAATCAGAGAACTAACCTCACTGTGTCAACAACTTCGACGTAGAACAAAGCTCTGATGCAGGATCAATCTTTGACGCAAGGTCTAGAATCCGTAAATCAAGTATTTTAAGGTGTTTTCTACATACTTGTATGAAGTTGTTAAGGGATAAAAATGTTGTAGAAGGGCTCCAGGAGTTGATATACTCTTGTGCATCTAAAGAAGCACTGCAAAGAGAGATGTACGTAGTCAATACCATACATCAACAAAACATAACTTGAAGAGAAATGAGGCTCAATGTGCAGATAGGAGAATATGCTATGGATCAAGTTATTCTGGATCTGGGATTTGATGCTAATGTCTTGATGAAGCAGCCATGGGAATTGAAGGGTAAGCCAAAGCTACAGTGGTCACCTATTCATCTAAGAATGGAAAATCAACAAAATATCCTCCCTATGGGAAGATTACCCGATGTCACAGTGGATATTGGAGGTGTTCACATTACTACTGATTTCGAAATAATAGATATTGTCAATTACAATAATCCTTATCTTGCATTACTTGGACTTGACTGGCCATTTGACAATTTTTCCATAATTAATGTGAAGAAGAGACAAATGATATTTGAAGGAAACAATATGAGAGTGATTTTTCCCTTGGATCCATCAGAAGGAGCAAGATACATAGAACCAATCAGAGAATATTACTATGCAACAGACATTGACAACATTTATCAAATGACAACGAAGGAACAAGATTGTATTAACCCAACTACAAAAGGAAAGCTGAGTTGGGAGCATGATAGTTCCTGTACTTCAAATTTAGAAGAAGAGATGGAAAATTGGAAAAATAGGTTGCATGAGCGATCACGAACCTCCGCCCTTGCTGATCACTCCTTGAAAACAAAGCATCACTTGCGTCTTGAGGATGCTAAACTCATTGCAAGGGAGGAACACTATCTAAGACGTAAGGTCAGAGAAGCGCTAGAAATTATAAAGCACCCAGATAACATCAACAGGGACGGAGGATACGAGATCAGTGATAGCTGGAGACCCCTGATTACACAAATTTGCGACATAAGATCTTCCACTTCTCAGGTATGAGTTGGTAGGTTTACTTCTCTTCATTTTTAGTAAGCTGGTTTAGGGTCAGGATAGAACTCTTTTTTGTCCTCACTTGTAATATATATTTATTTTATTAATTTTTATTTTAAATAAAAATTAATCAATTAATATTTATTATCAGTGAGTGAATGCTAATTGTAATTTAATTAGTTTTCAAATCAAACTTTTTATTTAAATCTAGTCTAAAAATTGAGAATCTTAAGGGAGGTTTAGTCAATAAGTATTTATTATTTTTATATTTAAAATCTATGAAGGTTTAGTTTAGTATCAAAATTAATTCTTTATAATTGTTTTAATTTAGGATTAATAAAAATTTTATTATTAAAATTTATTAGGGTTTAGTCAAGTTTTAAGTTATCTCCTCATAGTTTATAGTTTGTTAGGGTTAGACCCTTTAGTTTTATTTATAAGATTTAGTTTTTTTAGTTTATGTCTATTAGTATAAAAATTAACAGTCCTAAGCTACTTTAATAATTCTAGGTTTTTTTTTTTTTTTTTAATATAGAAAATTAAAAAATAAGAAGTTAAATAGGATTATCATTTTAATTTATGTTGTAGGATTATAAGTTTTAGCATAAGTTACTAGTAATTTGGTTAATATATAGTTTTGTTAGGGTTTATTTATTATTATCTTTTTAATTATTAAGCCATACTTAGTTAGTATGTACATTTTAGAGATAGACCTTATAGGGTTATCATAAAACTTTAGCTCTATTTTTTATTCTATCTAGGTTCTTCTTTTAAAATTTTAGATAAATTTATATGTATTAAAATTTAATTTAGGTTATTTTCTTAACTCAGTTTCTAATTAAAAATTTTAATAAGAATTTTAATAGGTTTCTCAAATGATTTATTAGAATTTAATATAGAAATGGTTTTAATTATTTAATATTTTAGAACTTAGGCGAAAGGTTGAAATTAAAAATTGTAAAATAATTACTTAAAAATTTTAGAAAGTAGGATTTTAGAAATAAAAAATTTTAGAAAGTAGGATTTTTAGAAATAAAAATTTTAAAATAAAAATTAGTTTTTAGCTTAAGTTGTTGTCGGTTCCTCTCTCATTTTTTCCCTCAGTATTTATACCTTGTTCCTCCTGCTTCCTTCTCTCAATTTTTCATTCATTCTTTCTCGTCCTGAAGATGGATCCCCGTTGGGATTCGAAACGTCGACAAGTCTTCTATGATACCATGGATAATCCGATTTCTGATTACAATAACTATAACCACGGAAGTTTAAAAACCAGAATTATTTCCCTACACGGAGGGGAATGTTGGGCAGATATATGTGTTTTGGAAAGAACTAGAATCAAAATTGAGAGAAGGGCTGCAGATCTCCATTTTCTGAAAGATTGTCCTGACTTAAACTTGATCCCTGACTTCGCCCGCATAAAACCCACTCTTCACCTTCGCAGATTGAGTAGATTTTTTCGTAAGCTTAGTTTCAGCATTATTTGCGAGGAGATTAAGCACACTCGTGCAACATTAGATAGGCTGGGTCGCACGACCCTTTCCCTGCATTTGAAGGTGGCAAATATAGCTAGTGCAGACCTCTGGAAAACCATCGATGCAAAAGCGGCTATCAGAGCCCAGAAAGAGGGTCAGATAGGGCGTGATAGACAGTCTAGGAAACTGGTCAAATTCAAGAAGCTAGCTCTCGTTGAGAATCCTGTGTCAGACTTTGATGGTTCGTTAAATGATTGCCAAGAACGTGTTGAATCCGTCTGCATAACCATGGAGTCAAGTGGATCTATTATTTCTGACTATAGTGCTTCTAATAACGGTTTTGCTAATGAAGTAAATCAGAATATTGTGCCGGATGGTAGTAACCTCAACAATGATACACTGAAGAAGGTCGATCCCAGCAGATTCGTCGAAAAGGATTGTTTGACAAGGTTTGAATCTAATTCTACATCGAAGAACAGTTGTGCCTACAATCGCACAGAACTTCTTAAAATCAGAGATTTGAATATGGATAGGGTCGTTCCAGTTATGCTAGTGGGCCTTCGTAGTTCAGACAACATCGACTTCCCAGTCTACGCAGCTCTGACCAGGATAGAACGTGACAGCGAGCCTGTATTTAACTCGACCGGCGTTGAACAGAATGGTGCCCTTAAGTAAGCATGAGCGATCACGAACCTCCGCCCTTGCTGATCACTCCTTGAAAACAAAGCATCACTTGCATCTTGAGGATGCTAAAATAATTGCAAGGGAGGAATACTATCTAAGACGTAAGGTCAGAGAAGCGCTAGAAATTATAAAGCACCCAGATAACATCAACAGGGACGGAGGATACGAGATCAGTGATAGCTGGAGACCCCTTATTACACAAATTTGCGACATAAGATCTTCCACTTCTCAAGTATGAGTTGGTAGGTTTACTTCTCTTCATTTTTAGTAAGCTGGTTTAGGGTCGGGATATAACTCTTTTTTGTCCTCACTCGTAATATATATTTATTTTATTAATTTTTATTTTAATTAAAAATTAATCAAATAATATGTATTATCAGTGAGTGAATGCTAATTGTAATTTAATTAGTTTTCAAATCAAACTTTTTATTTAAATCTAGTCTAAAAATTGAGAATCTTAAGGGAGGTTTAGTCAATAAGTAATTATTATTTTTATATTTAAAATCTATGAAGGTTTAGTTTAGTATCAAAATTAATTCTTTATAATTGTTTTAATTTACGGTTAATAAAAATTTTATTATTAAAATTTATTAGGGTTTAGTCAAGTTTTAAGTTATCTCCTCATAGTTTATAGTTTGTTAGGGTTAGACCCTTTAGTTTTATTTATAAGATTTAGTTTCTTTAGTTTATGTCTATTAGTATAAAAATTAACAGTCCTAAGCTACTTTAATAATTCTAGGTTTTTTTTTTTTTTTTTAATATAGAAAAATAAAAAAATAAGAAGTTAAATAGGATTATCATTTTAATTTATGTTGTAGGATTATAAGTTTTAGCATAAGTTACTAGTAATTTGGTTAATATATAGTTTTGTTAGGGTTTATTTATTATTATCTTTTTAATTATTAAGCCATACTTAGTTAGTATGTACATTTTAGAGATAGACCTTATAGGGTTATCATAAAACTTTAGCTCTATTTTTTAGTCTCTCTAGGTTCTTCTTTTAAAATTTTAGATAAATTTATATGTATTAAAATTTAATTTAGGTTATTTTCTTAACTCAGTTTCTAATTAAAAAATTTAATAGGTTTCTCAAATGATTTATTAGAATTTAATATAGAAATGGTTTTAATTATTTAATATTTTAGAACTTAGGCGAAAGGTTGAAATTAAAAATTGTAAAATAATTACTTAAAAATTTTAGAAAGTAGGATTTTAGAAATAAAAAATTTTAGAAAGTAGGATTTTTAGAAATAAAAATTTTAAAATAAAAATTAGTTTTTAGCTTAAGTTGTTGTCGGTTCCTCTCTCATTTTTTCCCTCAGTAATTATACCTTGTTCCTCCTGCTTCCTCTCTCAATTTTTCATTCATTCTTTCTCGTCCTGAAGATGGATCCCCATTGGGATTCGAAATGTCGACAAGTCTTCTATGATACCGTGGATAATCCGATTTCTGATTACAATAACTATAACCACGGAAGTTTAAAAACCAGAATTATTTCCCTACACGGAGGGGAAGTTTGGGTAGATATATGTGTTTTGGAAAGAACTAGAATCAAAATTGAGAGAAGGGCTACAGATCTCCATTTTCTGAAAGATTGTCGTGACTTAAACTTGATCCCTGACTTCGCCCGCATAAAACCCACTCTTCACCTTCGCAGATTGAGTAGATTTTTTCGTAAGCTTAGTTTCAGCATTATTCGCGAGGAGATTAAGCACACTCGTGCAAAATTAGATAGGCTGGGTCGCACGACCCTTTCCCTGCATTTGAAGGTGGCAAATATAGTTAGTACAGTCCTTTGGAAAACCATCGATGCAAAAGCGGCTATCAGAGCCCAGAAGGATGGTCAGATAGCGCGTGATAGACAGTCTAGGAAACTGGTCAAATTCAAGAAGCTAGCTCTCGTTGAGAAGCCTGTGTCAGACTTTGATGGTTCGTTAAATGATTGCCAAGAACGTGTTGAATCCGTCTGCATAACCATGGACTCAAGCGGATCTATTATTTCTGACACCAGTGCTTCTAATAACGGTTTTGCTAATGAATTAAATCAAAATATTGTGCTGGATGGTAGTAACCTCAACAATGATACACTGAAGAAGGTCGATCCCAGCAGATTCGTCGAAAAGGATTGTTTGACAAGGTTTGAATCTAATTCTACATCGAAGAACAGTTGTGCCTACAAACGCACAGAACTTCTTAAAATCAGAGATTTGAATATGGATAGGGTCATTCCAATTATGCTAGTGGGCCTTCGTAGTTCAGACAACATCAGCTTCCCAGTCTACGCAGCTCTGACCAGGATAGAACGTGACAGCGAGCCTGTATTTAACTCGACATGCATTGAACAGAATGGTGCCCTTAAGTAAGCATGAGCGATCACGAACCTCCGCCCTTGCTGATCACTCCTTGAAAACAAAGCATCACTTGCGTCTTGAGGATGCTAAAATCATTGCAAGGGAGGAACACTATCTAAGACGTAAGGTGAGAGAAGCGCTAGAAATTATAAAGCACCCAGATAACATCAACAGGGACGGAGGATACGAGATCAGTGATAGCTGGAGACCCCTTATTACACAAATTTGCGACATAAGATCTTCCACTTCTCAAGTATGAGTTGGTAGGTTTACTTCTCTTCATTTTTAGTAAGCTGGTTTAGGGTCAGGATAGAACTCTTTTTTGTCCTCACTCGTAATATATATTTATTTTATTAATTTTTATTTTAAATAAAAATTAATCAATTAATATTTATTATCAGTGAGTGAATGCTAATTGTAATTTAATTAGTTTTCAAATCAAACTTTTTATTTAAATCTAGTCTAAAAATTGAGAATCTTAAGGGAGGTTTAGTCAATAAGTATTTATTATTTTTATATTTAAAATCTATGAAGGTTTAGTTTAGTATCAAAATTAATTCTTTATAATTGTTTTAATTTAGGGTTAATAAAAATTTTATTATTAAAATTTATTAGGGTTTAGTCAAGTTTTAAGTTATCTCCTCATAGTTTATAGTTTGTTAGGGTTAGACCCTTTAGTTTTATTTATAAGATTTAGTTTCTTTATTTTATGTCTATTAGTATAAAAATTAAAAGTCCTAAGCTACTTTAATAATTCTAGGTTTTTTTTTTTTTTTTTAATATAGAAGATTAAAAAATAAGAAGTTAAATAGGATTATCATTTTAATTTATGTTGTAGGATTATAAGTTTTAGCATAAGTTACTAGTAATTTGGTTAATATATAGTTTTGTTAGGGTTTATTTATTATTATCTTTTTAATTACTAAGCCATACTTAGTTAGTATGTACATTTTAGAGATAGACCTTATAGGGTTATTATAAAACTTTAGCTCTATTTTTTAGTCTCTCTAGGTTCTTATTTTAAAATTTTAGATAAATTTATATGTATTAAAATTTAATTTAGGTTATTTTCTTAACTCAGTTTCTAATTAAAAATTTTAATAAGAATTTTAATAGGTTTCTCAAATGATTTATTTGAATTTAATATAGAAATGGTTTTAATTATTTAATATTTTAGAACTTAAGTGAAAGGTTGTAATTAGAAATTGTAAAATAATTACTTAAAAATTTTAGAAGTAGGATTTTAGAAATAAAAAATTTTAGAAAGTAGGATTTTTAGAAATAAAAATTTTAAAATAAAAATTAGTTTTTAGCTTAAGTTGCTGTCGGTTCCTCTCTCATTTTTTCCCTCAGTATTTATACCTTGTTCCTCCTGCTTCCTTCTCTCAATTTTTCATTCATTATTTCTCGTCCTGAAGATGGATCCCCATTGGGATTCGAAACGTCGACAAGTCTTCTATGATACCGTGGATAATCTGATTTCTGATTACAATAACTATAACCACGGAAGTTTAAAAACTAGAATTATTTCCCTACACGGAGAGGAAGTTTGGGAAGATATATGTGTTTTGGAAAGAACTAGAATCAAAATTGAGAGAAGGGCTGCAGATCTCCATTTTCTGAAAGATTTCCGTGACTTAAACTTGATCCCTGACTTCGCCCACATAAAACCCACTCTTCACCTTCGCAGATTGAGTAGATTTTTTCGTAAGCTTAGTTTCAGCATTATTCGTGAGGAGATTAAGCACACTCGTGCAACATTAGATAGGCTGGGTCGCACGGCCCTTTCCCTGCATTTGAAGGTGGAAAATCTATTTAGTGCAGACCTCTGGAAAATCATCGATGCAAAAGCGGTTATGAGAGCCCAGAAGGAGGGTCAGATAGCGCGTGATAGACAGTCTAGGAAACTAGTCAAATTCAAGAAGCTAGCTCTCGTTGAGAAGCCTGTGTCAGACTTTGATGGTTCGTTAAATGATTGCCAAGAACATGTTGAATCCGTTTGCATAACCATGGACTCAAGCTGATCTATTATTTCTGACACCAGTGCTTCTAATAACAGTTCTGCTAACGAAATAAATCAGAATATTGCGCCGGATGGTAGTAACCTCAACAATGATACACTGAAGAAGGTCGATCCCAGCAGATTCGTCGAAAAGGATTGTTTGACAAGGGTTGAATCTGATTCTACATCGAAGAACAGGTGTGCCTACAAATGCACAGAACTTCTAATTAAAAATTTTAATAAGAATTTTAATAGGTTTCTCAAATGATTTATTAGAATTTAATATAGAAATGGTTTTAATTATTTAATATTTTAGAACTTAGGCGAAAGGTTGAAATTAAAAATTGTAAAATAATTACTTAAAAAAATTTAGAAAGTAGGATTTTAGAAATAAAAATTTTTAGAAAGTAGGATTTTTAGAAATAAAAATTTTAAAATAAAAATTAGTTTTTAGCTTAAGTTTCTGTCGATTCCTCTCTCATTTTTTCCCTCAGTATTTATACCTTGTTCCTCCTGCTTCCTTCTCTCAATTTCTCATTCATTCTTTCTCATCCTGAAGATGGATCCCCGTTGGGATTCGAAACGTCGACAAGTCTTCTATGATACCGTGGATAATCCGATTTCTGATTACAATAACTATAACCACGGAAGTTTAAAAACCAAATTTGTAATCAAGTGTTAGGGTTTGGTTTAGTTAGAAACTACCTTATGATATCTCTCCAGAAAAGGGTTACACGGATTCCATTATAGAGGCATACGATGGTTCTCTACATTCATTGGGCAGAGAGGAGAGTGTGCAAATGGAAGGGAGACCAGCGGGTTGAAACAGAAAGGACGAGAGTGTGCATTCCAAGAAAACACTATTCGTTGATGAAAAGAGTGTGCGTTGATTCTCTCCACATGCAGATCCCACATCGTGGCCCCCATCAATAGTAAACCATATTGTGTTGATGAAAAGAGTGTGTGTTGATCTTCTCCACACGCAGATCCCACATCCCACATCGTGGCCCCCATCAACAGTAAACCATCTTTCAGTCCATGGTAATATAGCTCTATAATTGACAGAGTAATGTGTTTTTTTTATAGAATTATGATACAGCCGTGGGAGTTCCTAAGCATTATTATGGCATAATAGAATTTCTTATTAAGAGCATTCGTCAGAGGTAAGCATGTCCATTACATTCTATCTTGAGGAAAAATGTATGGATTTGCATGGTTATTAATGAATCTATTTTCTTGGAAAAAAGTGCACATATAAAAAAAATATATCATATATATTTTCTTGGGATTATGGGAAAATAGTAAAGAATAATAATTATTTTTCTCATCTTTAAAAGGTATTTCATTAGTTTATTGAGATGTCACTGAAACAAATTCACCATTGATTATTTAATTATTTACCTGACTTATTTTCCAATTTATTCTCATTTTCCAATTTATTCTCATATCAAGGTGAAATAGAAATATGAGAAAATATTTCATGGGAGGTATAATAAGTTGGGATTTCCCTTTTTAAGGCAAAATGTGTCTTTATGGTTAAAGATAATATCTTATGGAATTACCTTCTAAAAATTATACACATAAATAACATAAGTTATAGGATTTTCTTTGGAAAGAATATCTTGGCCTTGTATGTGAAAGATAAGTCCATTCTGTTAATTCCTTTGCAAGAGTTTGCAAAAGTTACATGTTCTAGTGGGTAAAAGAAGAAGTTATTTTTGTGTTGTATATTGGGTGTTTTGACTTAATTGCATGGTTTACTATATAAAAGGTTAACTTTGTTATTATTTTGAAAAGGCCTTCCACTTTCTTGAAAAGGGTAACCTCTTGAAAAGATTGCATGGCTAGTTCTTGACTTAGGTGTATAAAAGGTTACGTTAAACTTGTTATGGTTTCCTATTTTTGTGCATAAAAGATGGTTATCTATCATAATTTAGTGAAAGGGAAGCATGAGAAACTACATAAAGAAACTAAGTTATACTAACTTCCTTTTGAGAAATAATTATGTATATCTTTACATGAAAATAATAGTTAATAATGTGTAATTCCAAGAAGGGAATTTGTGTTACGTACATTAAAGAAGAGCTGTTGTGATAAGCTGAGCTATTGTGATAAGATCTTGCATGTGAAAATAATAGCCATTTTGTTATAGAGATATGTTCTTTTCATGGATAGAAGAAATAGTGAGTAATAATGTTTCTTAGGAAAAATTATATGTGAGTACTTTATGCTATCATAACTATTATGTTAGTTTCTACATATGCATGCAATATTTGTATTACCTTTCGTTAGAAATAATATACATATCTATATGTAGGAAAAGATAGCATGTTGTGTTAGACTACATTGGAAAATATTGTTAGTATAATATTTGAAAAAGAAGACATGTATTTGTATGCTTTAATTGCATTAGTTTTACAGAAAAGAAAACATGTGTTCACATGCTCTCTTGTGTTAAGAATTCCTTTGGGAAGACTCTTTTGGAAACTATATGCATTGCATGCATAGGAACAACATTCAACGTGTTAGCTTTATTATATTTGCATGCTCCAAAAGCAATAGCTGAAGGGCTAGTTCTTTTGTTAAAGTTTAAGTAACTCGAATGCACATTGTGTCATTTTCCATTAAAGGAATTCCTCAACAGTTATAGTGATTTGCCTTGTACGAATGTGAGAATGTGCGAGAAGTGTCATAATAATGTGGGGATTATTTAGACATGAATTGATAATTACTTGCTTACACTAAGGTAGAGATGTTAGAAGAAATCATGTCATGATATTGTATTCACATCTCATGTATGCATATGAATAAGTGTTAAAGGATCACTTAAATATTGATTATTTATTGATTCCCTAGGAAAAGACCCTTTAGCAGAGGTTATAAAGGAGGTTTTTAGTGTTATAAAATTGGCCAAAATTTTCAAAAAAGCATTTGCTACAACCTCCGTTTATGGTTACGAAGATTTTGGCGGAGCTTTTAACGAAAATTCAACACAACTAAAAAATCTGGGTAGCCAGATGTTATTATGGAAGTTTTTTTCATCGGTGCACTACTAAGGTTTCAACGCACCAGTGCGTGTCATCTAGCTGGTGGCCCCAGGGTGGTCAAAGGTTCCTGCACCGGACCATCAAGGTACAAAACCACACCGGGCGCAGTGTTGGTGATACAATGCACAGAGACATTCTAATTGGTCTTGGGATTTGTGTGGTTCCCATAGGTTGTCTCAACACACTGGTACATAGACTTATAGAAACACATCGGTGCACCATATCAGACAAACACACCGAGATTTATAATTGGTATTGGTATTTATGCGGTGCCCATACCTCGTACAAATGCATCGGTGCGTAGTCTCACATAAACGCACCAGTGCGCAGTATCGCACAAACGCACCAATATTTTTAATTGGTTTTGGTATTTGTGCAGTGCCCATAGGTCGTAGAAATGCATCGGTGCGTTTCAGCATACAAACGAACCAGTGTACAGTAACTGACACACACCGGTGTTCATTTTGTATTTTTTAGAAACATCGACCTGTGACAGTGCAATTATTGTGATTTTTCTAAATTCATTATTCATCAAAAGTCGACACATCTTATAACAATATTCATATTAATTAATTTTTTATTAATGCATTTGAATGTGATGTTTGGATTAATTTGTTATATCATATCATAATTATTGTGGTTTTTTAAAATTCATTATTCATCAAAATTCGACACATATATATATCTTATAATAATATTCATATGAATTAAATTTTTATTAGTGCATTTGAGAATGAGAATGGAGAACACAATAGAATAAATTAAAAAATATTTTATTATTATATATATGTGTGTGTGTGTGTGTGTGTGTGTGTGTGAATAATACAGTCTTTGTCATACAAAATGGGACAGTTATTGGTATCCCTTTGTCTTTCAATTGGGACACTATGTCCATTACATTAAACAAAATGTTTGATTTCACAGACATATTTCAAAAAATACAACGCCTTTCTTTGATATCCAAACATAGTGATCATCATTCTTCACTTGAACTATTGTCACTGCTAGAGCTACTTCCATGACTTGGGTTATTTTCAGGAATGTTTTGTTCACAGTGTTGATTGTTTTCTTCTTCTTCACCTTCCATCTACAAACATAAAAATAAACTGAAATGAGTGTATATACATTGGTGAGAATAATGAAAATTTCAATATTAAATAATATACATCAATGTAAATCGAAAATAAAAATGACATACCATAGCAACAATTGACTCATAAACTATACACATTCTTTCAAAACCATGTACCATGCCATCTTTCAAAATTTCATCTGTTGCGCAGTTCCGTACTTTGTTTCCTACAAGTTTTATACTCCATAACAAATCATATATTTAATATAAAAAGATTTTTTTGTTCTATTAATTATAGATGAAGCTAAGTAAAACAAGATCGATATATGCTTACAAATTCCATAATTAATTTCTGATATGCCAACATATACTCATAACCCATACTTAACCCAATTTCAATCAATTCGTCTGATGGTTCTTCTTTGTGTGTTAGCACCTATTTGAAGGCATTCAATGATGATTTTTTTTAAACAAATTAAAAAATGAAAAAATGAAATCTAGTTAAGTTGTTATAACGAAGTAACAATTATTTACAAACTTAGATATCAACCCTTTTCTTTCTTGTCATCCTGTTTTCTGTGTTGAATGGGTTCCATTTTCTTTTCTTTTCTACAAGAAAATTCTTGAAAATTAATATTTAATGCTAATTGTTTATTTATTGTACCTAATGATCAAAAAATTCAATGATTACATATTACATTTGAAGCACGTTGTTGTTGAGATGGATCCTCCTGCGATACAATTTTGTCCATTTCTTTGACCATTTCCTTGTACACCTTTTTGGACATTCCTACTGGCATATTTCTGATATCAGCTCATTCATCTTTTGAGACTTTCATAATCTTCTTGAAAATGTAACATGACAATAAACTATTTAACTTTTATATTGATATATGAAAGTAAATATAACAAAAGTGATATTTATAAATAATTCTAGACAAACATTTAAAGAAATATTACTTTTTCATTCCTTCTTTTTTGTTATTGTACGTTTTTGCTATTAAAAGTTGTCTCATTGACCAATTCTCTGGAAACTCTTCCTGTAGCTTAGATAAAATTTGGTTCTTAGAATCATTGGATTGGTTTTTGTATTTTAAGTGGAAATAACGTCTATACATTCATTCCACTAGATCCCTCAAACTTTTGTAAAAGTTTTTCCCCCTTTCATTAACCTCTAGCACAACTCCAGATGAGCTAAGGAGCAATTCATTTTCATTTGCATGTTCTATTTTTTTTCTTTTCTTAGAACAACATTCCTTTTATGAGTTGTTGGTCCCTGTAGAACATTAAACAGATGTGAATTAATAGATTGTTTGGCACATGTTATCTAATAATTTTAAGTATATTATTAATGAAAATTAAAAAAAGAAACTCATATTGGATCGATAGTATTTTTTCATTCACCTGATTCATCCTTTTGCAATTTTTCCATCAAGCTTTTAAGCTCTTTTGGTCCTAGATTAGAAAAATCTTATCGAGCTTCATCATTTTTTGGCTCTACATAATATACAGTAAACAATACATATTAGTTAAACTTACATATAGTTCAAAAATAATAGTTTTTTTAAAGAATTTATAAAGAACTTGCCTTTTCTTCTTTTCTTGATGCGTTATCAGTATTTTTGTTACTTGATCTCTTGTCAGTCATTTCTTTATCAACCTGAAACCTGACCATATCATTCATTAATAAATTTATAAATAAATTGTCAACTTTTCAGTAAAAAATAAATCTCAAGAAATCGGTGCATCTTTCATGATATACACACCGACGACGGTGCGTGGGGGTATTATAAACACACCGCACAAACAATATAATAGACCGTACGGTGCGTGGGGGTATTATAAATGCACTAAACAAAAAGTGTAATAGATCGTACGGTGCTATCCTCGTAACATAGAGCACAGGTGCCCTACTTTAGATATGGCGCACTGACTTTAAAAAATTGTTTTTAAATTTTTTATTACACAGTACTTGCATGGTGCGCTATATAATACAGCGCACTTGTGCGCTCAGTTAGGTAGGGCGCACCGATAAGAAAAAATCCATTTTTTCAAAAATTCACGCAAGGGCCGACATGGATTGGGATTCGACTATGCAAGTAGTCCTATGGGTCGGATGTTAATCTAAAATGAAAAGCCCTAATTCTGAAATCACAGAAACAGGGAGAAGAAAGGTGAGAAACAAACAAAATGAAGGGTTTAGGGTAAAAATGGATAAAACTACAGAAAAAGTAAAAAAAATAATCAAATTTAATCACGAGATCGTTTGAAATTCTATGCTGCAGGGTTTGAATCACCATATATTTGGATTCTGATTGTCTAAATAATTCTATTCGAACGTATTTCGTTGCTCCACAATTCTCTCATGCTCTCTTGCTCCAGGTATGTCTCCTGCAAATCTCTAGCTGAAAATTTTAGCAAAAATAGTGAAATAATGAAAAGTTTTTAGTATTTAAAGAATTTTTTTATGAAATTAGATTTTCGAAAATATTTTGCTGCCCAATTTTCAATTTGCCGCTTTTTTTTCACTTAAAGAAAATAGAGTTCCGCTTTTTTTATTTGTGTTTACTCACCACTGGTGCGTCTCTTAATAGCACCCCACCGGTGCGTCCATTGGTAACACGACATCGGTACGTAGTAACTAAAATGCACCGGTGTGTAGTAACTAGAATGCATTGGTGCGGTTATCTGTACATTAGCACCAATTTGCGGTTGAGGCACCGAAATTACTTTCACATGTGTACACAAAAATTAGACATGTTGGAAATGTACATTTTTCTATGAAAATATTTGGGCCATTTCTTTTAAAAACTACACCTCTTCTTCTTTCAGAAAAAATAAACTTTAACCTTTCCATAACCTACGACAAGAAAAGGTGCCTCATGATCTGCTTGCCCTTTTGTAAGTTCCTCCTCCATCTTGGCATCCAATTTCCTCTTTTCTCCTTTGGGCTTTCGATCTTGATCTTAACAAAATTTATACAATCTCTGTTTTACGAGAAACTGGCCTTGAATGTTATGGGAGAAATGACAATGAGTCCTTCATTCTACATTTGTTAGAAGAAGAAGGCTAATTTTCAACTAGATGATGCAGTTATTACATGTGGAGGCAATGGTTTCCCGTAGAAAATGAGTATAGGGTTGAGCAGAGGAAAGACATTGCAAAATGGGCTATTACATTATCTTTTCCAATGGGAAACTGATTTGCAGGTGGAAATATGGTAGCTGCAGGTTTCTATGCTTTTCCTCCCACAGAAATGGTCACTGGATTTCCATTTATAATACAAGTAGAATTTTTACTGGTTTCATCCAGAGAGAGTGACATTTTTAATAACAAATGGAACCAAGGAATCCTTAAGTGTATTTCGTTCTCATTTTTTTCGGCATTTCATTCTTTGATAAGTGATAATTCACCTATACTTTCAAAAATTTGGATTTTTCGGTACCTTCCATGTGATATTCCTTGTTATCCACAGGACCACAGCTCAAACAAGTTATAGATGCCATTCAGGTTCAATTGAAAGCCGAAGATGTGATTTTATGCAACGTTAGCTTTGCCGGTAAAAGTTTATGGAAGCCAACCAAAGCTTGGACAATATTCCCAGCTACTTTTAAACGCATTCTGGAGAGTATTTTCCTTCATGGGACCTACTAGCCCGATCAACAACATCAATTAATCTTTCTCTATTGTCCTTAAGGGAATGAGAATCCTTCCATTCATGATGCCTCTTGGCTTTATCGATTGCCTCGATTGATCTTTCTCTACTGTCCAATATTTCCATGTCATCCTTGTAAGAATGAGAATCGTTAACTTCATGTAATCTCTTAGCCCGTTCAAGAGACTCAATTGATCTCTCTCATGTGCGTCTCAGATTTTTCATAAACCTTTTCTCCTTTTGTACTCTGTCGAGCTCTGTAGCCGTCTGCATCCCTGTAAGTGTCTTTGTCCGTCTTTCTGTTTGAATCACTCATTTTCTCTTCTATAAACTTCTCAACCAAAATTCAAACTATCATCTCCTCAGAAAAACTCTTGCCTGCGATTTGAACCCTTCGCTGCTCTAGTGCGCTGGGTTTTATAGGCGCACTGGTGCGATTCGTAAGATCAAGGTTTATGTTTTGGCGCGTTGTTTTATGATGCACTGGTGTGGAAGAGTTGTGAAGCACCAGTGTGTATTATGATTATAAGTGCACCAGACGAAAAACCAGGAGTATAAAGCTCTTTTTTTTTGTAGGTAAGATCGTAATAAAATAATGATAATTCTAAAGTACATGAGTTCATTTGCATTATTTTCTAAACTTTATTATGTTACAAAAATTCATATTATTCAAGATTTATTATTTTACAATTATTTACAAGTTCACAAATTTAAAAATTTTAATAAAATAATTTCACATTAATACAATTACAAATATTTTACATACAATTACAATTACAATTACGATTGCGATTAGAATCACAATTACAATTTTAGAATTTTACATACAATTACAATTACAATTAAACTTTTACAATTACAATCATTTCACAGTAATACAATTAAAATTTTACAAATATTTTACTTATAGATAGAATTAGAATTAGAATTGCGTTTACAATTACAATTACAATTTTACAAATATTTTACATACAATTACAAATACAATTACAATTTTAGAATTTAACATACAATTAGAATTACAATTACAATTTTACAATTTGTCATATATACAATTACAATTACAATCATTTCACAATAAATTAAATATTACAATTACAATTAAAATTTTGCATTAAATATTTTACATACAATTACAGTTAAAATTACAATTAAAAATACAAATACAATTTTACATACAATTTAAATTTAAATTTCAACTACAATCACGACATAATATTTAATAAATATCATGGTCATTTAATATTAAATTAATTAATAAACATCATGATCATGATAACCATCGTACAAACATCATATTCGACTAAAAAACACATTCAAATTCACTAACATCATCGTGATCATGATCATCTAACAAAACACAATTAGCATTGTATAACATCATCACAACACAAACATCAAATATACATCTCATTTCAAATAACGCATGCTATCACATACAGATATATCTGTAAGTTACACATTAAATGAACATATCAGCTAACATGACCTAAAAATATACACATCATGATGATCACCAACATGTAAATTAAGTACAACTGCAACATGAACATAAAATACATGGACCATATATATATATATATAACTGAGTAATGTTAAAAATATACAATTGTAATATGAATGTCATGGATCAGCTGGCGATACAACATCAATAGTAGTACTAGTCGAGGCCTGCTCAGTCAATGGTGTAGCCTCGATGATCGATGGTCCAGCCTTCTCATGATGATGAGTACTGCTGGATGTTGAAAGCTACTGACTGGATGTGGTCGATGGTCCAGCCTCACGTCCATGATGATTGCTGCTAGATGCTAGTGGAGGCTTCTCATCTGGCGCGACGCGAGGTGAATGATCATGATATGATGAGTCGTTGCTCGTCGATTGTCGATCACGTGTTACATCTCGACGACGCCTATGATGTGCAACGGTCCTCCTCAGCTGCATAATCTTGGTCATCGCTCCTACGACATGTCACATCAGCATGTACATGTCACACAACATGCCTCTCCACATCTATAACACCCTGCCATTTGCCTGTATGTCTCTCATATGAGCGGGCCTGATGCCCGCCTCAACAATCAATGCAGTGAGTTGGTCACCCAACTCAATCCTGTATCTAATATCAAGTCGAACGTGCCTAGAAAAAGGTGGTACCGGTGCACCAGCAGGAGCAGGTCTCTCTGCACCATCCTCCTGATGATCCTCGGCATCTGGCATGGCCTAATCGTCATCAGGATCCACACCTGGATCATGTGGTGGTGTCGGCATGTCCTCACCATCAAAAGACCCAATGTCTGCAAAACATATACAAGTACACAACAATAATTAGACAATTTCATTACACAATTTAATAAAAACAAGTTAAAGAACATGTTAGAATAAATTTAAAAAAAACAATAATATTACCTCTATCATTCGATGGCTCATCAGTTGTGAAGAGGATGTTGGGACACCCTCGCTAATCCAATTCAGCATAAGGACAGGGGACCATAATTAAGGGATGCAGCTCGTCAACACTGGCTAGCAACTCGAGTGCATCATGCGATATCCTCGCTCGAAACACAGTCTCGCCCCTCTTGGGCATCATCTGCTCCCACATGTGCATATGTGCCTCGAACATCAGCCTACGAGGTTGCCGAACAAAAGTATGCCTTGTCTCTGGAAACCTCTCAAAAAATACACAAAAAATCTCTGAAGCAAAAGGGAAGTTGACCCTCCCTTGTGCATGAGCACGACATCTATCTAAGGTTGTATAGAACTGCCGCAAAAAATGGCAAACCACCTGACAAGTCATGGCTCATGTACTAAATAATTAGCATAATATAAAAGCGAGCAACTAATGCTTTGTCCGTCACTGGTGTTGTGTGAAAAGGTCAAAAGGATGAGTGAGAGGAACTGCACCTCCTCACTACCAAATGCACCAATACATAACTGACCTCCAACGACCCAAAAATCAGAAGGAGACATTACTGATGCTCCAATATATCTCTGGGAGTACACTAATTGACTCCCTGCTACATACCTAGCTGGAACCTTTGGGAAGGAGGGAAAATCCACCCCTCTCCTCGATAGCCCTGTAATGAAATATATATCCTCCTCAATGGGCGTGTACCAATGGTTAGAACCAACCTGAAAATCCTGTCAATGTGCATTCCAACTGCGGATAAGATGTCTCAAAAACACAACATAGCCCTTTAAGGAAGTAGCCTCCTCTTAGAACTTGAGGAGGCCTACCTGTCTTAGGAGCCCCTGGGTAGCTATTGTAATAGGGCGAGGGTATGCATCTCTCTCCCTCTCTCGTGCCTCCCACAAGTGAACCATGTCATACTGCTTCGCCTGTTGTTGTTGTTGTTCCCCCTCTTCTCTCTGAATTATTGACATATTAAATAAAAAAAAATTATTAAATGATACATGTATTTAGGAATATACATATATAATTTTTTTTGAAAAAAAAAACAAAACATTCGGTGCGCCACAAAAAACAGTCATGCACTGGTTCCAGTGTGTCTTTTTTTTGTCGCGCACCGTGGGCGGTGCCCGAGATGACAATCAACACACCGTAGGTGATGCACCTAAAAATTTTCAAAGCACCGTTGACTATGTACGGTGTCAGGAGTGTGGTGCGTTGACTAAACTCTATGCCCCGGTGCGTATATTTGTGTCAGTGCACTGACCTCCTGACTAATTACATAGTCAACGGTGCGGTCTTTTACCAAGCTGCATCATTGACCCTGTGAGAATTCTGAATGTGGTGCACTGACAAACACCGAGGACAATATTTTTGTCCATGCACCGTGTTACTAATATTCCACATGGTCAATGGTGCGGCCAGCTAAATGATCGCACCACACTTTTTTTTTTTTAAATAATGTGGTGTGCCTTTCAGTACCGCCCCAGAAACGGTGCAGATACAGTTAGCACCGGTTGCGGTGCGGCTTGTAAATTTTACAGGCAGCACCGCTTACCGGTGCGAGCCAAATGGCTTGAGTGCACCGCGCGACAAAACAAAATCCTTTTAAATGGTTAATTTTAAGGTTATTTGAAATTATAAGCCTCTTAAAAGCTTAGTTATGGAAAAACAAAAAAAATACCTATACATTTGGTCGTCAAGGAGGCATATTGGCTGTAGAATTTGCAAAAGAAAATTTGACCACCGTTTTGCAAAATGCAAGCTGGAGATTGGTAGGAAATGCACAACAGCAGTGCGTGCAATGGGTGCAATGGGAGCACTGATGTCAGGGCAGCTCAAACAAGGATAAATTGCAGCAGTGCTTGAGAGCTTTGGGGCACTGAGAAAAGTGAAAAATGTGGTTTTCTTGTCGTAATTATTATTTTTATTTAACCCTATTCCAATGCGCGGGGTTTATAGGTGCACCAATGTGGTTTTTTAACACCGCACCGGGCAGTTTCGGTTTTGGCACGATGTTTTATGACGCACCGGTGCCGAAGAGTTATAAAGCACCAGTGCTCTACAGTGATACAATGCATCAGGCGAGTGTGTACAGAGCACACGGTGTCTGGTGTGCCAATGTTTTGTGTGTGCTGGTGCTTTCTCTTGTTGAGCACATCGGTGCGGTTTAGAATGATAAGTGCATTGAGCGGAAAACATTCGCAAAACCCTTCGCCTGCCAACCTCCTCTAGTAACCTCCGCTAGAAATGGATGTCTAGGGTATTTTTATAAGGGCTTCCAAAAAACATCCACTAGAGGTTCTTTTCCTTATAGTGATTGAGGCTTTATCTAATCATGCTATAAAAGCTTTTTGATGGCATCAATAAGAGGAAATGATGGTGACTTATGTAAAGGAAATATTATGCTTAACATGGTGGCAAGTAAATGATTAATGGTTCATGCAGATGAGTGCGATGGTTCATGAAGATGAGTGCAAACTGCAGGATGGTCCATTGTGTGATGGTATGTTGTAGGTACATCCATGCCACCAAGATATGAAGATATGAAGACTAGTGGGTAAATGCTATCTTAATTATTGTAATGGCTTTAAGCTAGATATTTGTATATTTCTTTGTAAGATTCGTAACAATGGTTAAGGGATGGTATCCCTTATAATCCATTGAGTGAGGGGTGAACATCCTCACGAGAATTTAATAATAAAATTAAACGTTTGTTGGTTTTCACCCTACGGGGTTTCCAGGGTATATGGGTGTTCAATGATGTGATTGATTATTGTGTCAAATTGATGATGTTTATTCCTTTCTTGTTGTGATGTTCATAATGTCAATTATGTAATGAATACATGAATAATGAAATGAATGTAAGGTTACATCATAGAGTCCAATGTTAATGTTCTACAATAGAGGTTGCTAATGGTTAATCAACTTACTATTCTTATACTAAGGTTACATTATGAACTGGTGAACATTCTATATAATGATTAGTAAGGAATATTTAATAGTGATTTGGATAGTTACCCGTGGGTAAATTTGTATAAAAAATTTTAACTCTTGCATTTCCATGTGAGGTATTGGTGTATGTTACAAGTGGTATCAGAGCTAAAGGTTACAACGCTGGCCCCTTTCAGATTTGTTAAGCGAAAAGAAATTGAGGTATGCTACTAATGAAAATCAGTTAAGGTATGATTCTAGCAATCTACATATTGATTGATATATGATCCTAGACATCTACATATTGATTGATATATGCAGTAGTATAATTTTGACATGAGATGTGTGATTCATGTTTATAACTACATTGAACAGTAATAAGTAATAAATTCTGCTGCAAAAAAATTTTCATAACATAGGAATCCTGTTGAGGATAAAAGACAATAAAACCTTTGTTGTACTTATGAAAAACGTGAGTACTAGTGAAAGTGAGAGTTGACTATTAAAATTTGGTTATATGACGTATTACTCATACATTTAATGAACATAACTAAAGTTAACATGCACTACTTCAAAAAGATGAATGTGTATAGTGATGGTGTGTGAAACTAATGCATGAATGAAAAAGATGGGGAAATTCCTTGAAGCGGATGATAGAGTGTTTTAAAATGAAATTGAATGAAGCCTTTTAGATGTTAAAAATACATAATGAGTCGAGTAGTGATACTTGACGATAATGGCTAGTTTTTGAATGAGCCATGTCACGACTGCATTAATATTATTAATAGCATTGATTAGTTATGAATGACTAACTCATGAAAGTTATATGCGTTAATTAATTTTGATTAAAGCTTATTAAAATTTGTGAACAAGAGATTATGGTAATTACTTCATGTGTCAGTCTGTTGGTAACATAACACTGTGGGAATTGGAAATGTTTGGAATGTTACCCTAACCGTTAATGACATATACACATTAATGAATATTTAAATATATTTTTATGCATGACAACATTGTATGCAGGAAGCTAAAATGATTGCGAAAGAAAATATGTGCTTAAGCAATGCATATTTATGATTAGCATTGTTGCTTATAGTAAGCATGGGTACCTTAATAGCAACAAGAAAACCTGTGAAAGTAAAAAATTGCAATATGAAATTGCAACCATAAATGATAAAGCATAATGTTATGATGTGCATGATTTTTTTATTTGGGAAATAATAATGTATAGCACATGTATGTTAGTCTTGTTTCATGTTAATCTAGTTATCATTGGATCCATGTTGAGGGCCAAGTATGATGTATGATGTACATAAAGTTTCTTTTGCCTTATGTATAAAGTGCATATGGTTCATTAAGTAAAATAATGTGGGAGAGAATGCTAAAAGAGAATTGAACATGTCAAATAGTTGTGAACAATTGTGAAAGGCTAGAAGGCCTTGGGTTGATGGTGGTTGCCTGCCCGGAGGGGTTGATGGCACTTGCCTACGTGAATTTCCTCTCCCTAGAGATAGATGATCTCAGTAAGGGAAAAGAGTTGGCCAAGATGGTGAAGAGGAAAAACCTGAGGCAACTCTATTGATTTTGGAGCCTATTGGAGGTGGCCCAAAATTCCTCATAGAAGGGACGCTGTCAGATGAATAGGCATGATATTGCCAAGAGGAATCCTATACTGGACCTTGAGTGGTCATTGGAATTCTCGAGCTGGTTTTCCAGTAAAATTCCATACTGTACCTGGAATGATTTTTTGTCAAAAAACTTTCTGGATGTGAAAATGACACGTTTTGGTTATGGAAACCAACTCCCATTGGTTAGGAGGAGAATTTTGTTTACCATTGTGGTTCTCATAGCGGAAAAAATTAGTAATCAATGATGTGTTATATTAAAATGAATTTTTATATGATTGTGTAAATATCTTATGTAGATATTGAGAGGAAAGGAGCCTAGCACTCAGAAAGGAATTACAAAAAGTATAAGTTCCTTTTATTGTATTACTAATATTTTGAATTTCTTAGCAGGGGCTAGGACAATATAGACTTGGTGCATTGATTAACCATTTGTACGATTAGAGAGCTAGGTTCTCTCTGAGTAATTTTAGAATTACTATGTGGATGTCTTTAGCAGGAGCTAAGACAGCGTGCACGTGGTGCATTGATTAGAGGGTTGGTGCTCTCTGAGTAATTGTGGAAGTACCCTGATTAAAACATTTCTTAATATTGCATGAATGTTTGATAATTAAAAGTATTTCATTTGATTGAAAATGATGTGACTAATGGGATTGAGTTTGTTAGTCTTACATTAGAGGTTACTTTCCATGGAGTGTTGATGGGTTGCCGAACCATTCCTAAAGTGTTTGTATGAAAGTGACCATGACTGAACCCAAGGTAATTGGCACATAATGGTAAGTTGATACAGATATTTTGTTTTCCTTGTATACATTTGAATAATGTTTAAGTAAAGGAAAGTATAATTTGCATATTTTGAAATTCTACATCCTTATGTTTATTTATAAACTTTTTTTTTTTTGCTAATGAGTATTTTCCTAGAAATAAAATTCCTCATTTTGAAGGGAAATAGTCTCATTTTCATTGTTTTGAGATGCATGCCATGAGTAAGGAAATAATGATGAACATCGAGGACGGTGTTATCTTTAAGAGGGGGAGTATGTAACATCCCTATAAACCATTATAATTTACATTTTTTACAGAAATATTCTTATTTAATTACAATCTTTAATATTTAACTAAAACAGTTGTAATCAAGAATTCATTAGGGTTTAGTTTAGTTAGAAACTACTTTATGATATCTCTATAGAAAAGGGTTACACGGATTCCATTATAGAGGCATACAATGGTTCTTTGCATTCATTGGGCGGAGGGGAGAGTGTGCAAATGGAAGGGAGACCAGCGGGTTGAAACGGAAAGGACGAGAGTGTGCATTCCAGGAAAAGACTATGCGTTGATGAAAAGAGTGTGCGTTGATCCTCTCCACACTCGGATCCCACATTGTGGCCGCCATCAATAGTAAACCATCTTCCAATCCATGGTAATATAACTCGATAATTGACATAGTAACATGTTTGTTGATACAATTATGATACAGTCGTGGAAGTATCTATGCGGTATTACGGCATAATAAAAGTTCTTATTAAGAGCGTTCGTCAGAGGTAAGCATGTCCATTATGTTTTATCTTGAGGAAAAATGTATGGATTTTCATGGTTATTAATGAATCTATTTTCTTGGAAAGAAGTGCATATATAAAAAATATATCATTTATATTTTCTTGGGATTATGGGAAAATAGTAAAGAATAATAATTATTTTGCTCATCTTTAAAAGGTATTTCATTAGTTTATTGAGATGTGACTGAAAAAATTCGCCATTGATTATTTAATTATTTACTTGACTTATTTTCCAATTTATTCTTATATCAAGATGAAATAAATATATGAGAAAATATTTCATGGGAAGGTATAATAAGTTGGGATTTCCCTTTGTAAGGCGAAATGTGTCTTTGTGGTTAAATATAATATCTTATGGAATTACCTTCTAAAAATTATACACATAAATAACATAAGTTATAGGATTTTCTTTGGAAATAATATCTTTGCATTGTGTGTGAAAGATAAGTCTATTGTGTTAATTACTTTGCAAGAGTTTGCAAAAGTTACATGTTATGGTGGGTAAAAGAACAAGTTATTTTTGTGTTGTATATTGTGTATTTTGACTTAATTGCATGGTTTACTATATAAAAATTTAACTTTGTTATTATTTTAAAAATGCCTTCCACATTCTTGAAAAGGGTAACCTCTTGAAAAGATTGCATGGCTAGTTCTTGACTTAGATGTATAAAAGGTTAAGTTAACCTTGTTATGGTTTCCTAGTTTTCTGCATGAAAGATATTTATCTATCATAATTTCGTGAAAGGGAAGCGTGAGAAACTACATAAAGAAACTAAGGTATTTTAACTTCCTTTTGAGAAATAATTATGTATATATTTACATGAAAATAATAGTTAATGATGTGTAATTCCAAGAAGAGAATTTGTGTTACATACATTAAAGAAGAGCTATTGCGATAAGCTCTTGCATGCACAAATAATAGCCATTTTGTTATAGAGATGTATTCTTTGCATGGATAGAAGAAATAGTGAGTTATAATGTTTCTTAGGAAAAATTATATGTGAGTACTTTATGCTATCATAACTATTATGTTAGTTTCTACATATGCATGCAATATTTTATTACCTTTTGTTGGAAAGAATATACATATTTGTATGTGGGAAAAGATAGCATGTTGTGTTGGACTACATTGGAAAATATTGTTAGTATAATATTTTAAAAAGAAGACATGTATTTGTACGCTTTAATTGCATTAGTTTTACAGAAAAGAAAACATGTGCTCACATGCTCTCTTGTGTTAAGAATTCCTTTTGGGGAGACTCTTTTGGAAACTATATGCATTGCATGCATAGGAAAAACATTCAACGTGTTAGGTTTATTATATTTACATGCTCCAAAAGCAATAGCTGAAGGGCTAGTTCTTTTGTTAAAGTTTAAGTAACTCGAATGCACATTGTGTCATTTTCCATTAAAGGAATTCCTGGACAATTGTAGTGATTTGTCCTATACGAATGTGAGCATGTGCGAGAAGTGTCATAATATTGTGGGGATTATTTTGACATGAATTGATAATTACTTGCTTACACTAAGGTAGTGATGTTAGAAGAAAGCATGTTGTGATATTGTATTCACATTTCATGTATGCACATGAATAAGTGTTAAAGGATGGCTTAAAGATTGATTATTGATTGATTGAGGCTTTATCTAATCATGCGATAAAAGCTTGTTGATGACATCAATAACAGGAAACGATGGTGAGTTCTGAAAAAGGAAATATTATGCTTAACATGGTGGCAGGTAAATGATTAATGGTTCATGCAGATGAGTGCGATGGTTCATGCAGATGAGTGTGAGCTACAAGATGGTCCATTGTGCAATGGTACATTGTAGGTACATCCATGCCACCAAGATATGAAGATATGAAGACTAGTGGGTAAATGCTATCTTAATTATTGTAATGGATTTAAGCTAGATATTTGTATATTTCTTTGTAAGATTTGTAACAATGGTTAGGGGATGGTCTCCCTTATAAGTCATTGAGTGAGGGGCGAACACCCTCACGAGCGTTTAATAAAAAAAAATTCTGGTTTCCACCCTACGGGGTTTCCAGGGTATATGGGTGTTCAATGATGTGATTGATTCAAATTTATGATGTTGATTCCTTTCTTTTTGTGATGTTCATAATTTCAAGTATGTGATGACTACATGAATAATGAAATGAATGCAAGGTTACATCATAGAGTTCAATGTTAATTTTCTACAATAGAGGTTGTTAATGGTTAAGCAACTTACTATTCTTATACTAAGGTTACACTATGAATTGGTGAACATTCTACCTAATGATTAGTAAGGAATATTTAATAGTGATTTGGATAGTTACCCATGGGTAACTTGTATAAAAAAAAATTTAACTCCTTCCATTTCCATGTGAGGTATCAGTGCATGTTACAAGTGGTATCAGAGCTAAAGGTTGCAACACTGGCGCCTTTGGGATTTGTTAAGTGAAAATAAATTGAGGTATGCTACCAATGGACATCAGTTAAGGTATGATTCTATAAATCTACATATTGATTGATATATGATTCAAGCAATCTACATATTGATTGATATATGTAGTAGTCTACTTTTGACATGAGATGTGTGATTCATGTTTATAACTACATTGAACAGTAATAAGTAATAAATGCTACTGCAAAACAGTTTTCATAAAATTGGAATCCTGTTGAGGATAAAAGACAATAAAACCTTTGTTGTACTTATGAACAACCTGAGTACTAGTGAAAGTGAGAGTTGACTATTAACATTTGGTTATATGGTGTATTACTCATACATTTAATGAACATAACTAAAGTTACCATGCACTACTTGAAAAAAATGAATGTGTATAGTGATGGTATGCGAAACTAATTGATGAATGCAAAAGATGGGGAAAGTCCTTGCAGAGGATGATAGAATGTTTTAAAATGAAATTGAATGAAGTCTTTTAGATGTTAAAAATACATAATGATTCAAATAGTGAGACTTTACTATAATGGCTAGTTGCTAAAAGATCAATGTCACGACTGCATTAAGATTATTAATAGCATTGATTAGTTATGAATGACTAACTGATGAAAGTTATATGCATGAATTGATTTTGATTAAAACTTATTGAAATATGTGAACAAGTGATTATGGTAATTACTTCATGTGTCAGTTTGTTGGTAACATAACACTGTGGGAATTGGAAATGTTTGGATGTTACCCTAACCGTTAATGACATATACACATTAATGAATATTTAAATATATTTTATGCATGACAACATTGTATGCAGGAAACTAAAATGATTGTGAAAGATAATATGTGCTTAAGCAATGCATATTTATGATTAGCATTGTTTCTTATAGTAAGCATGGGTAGCTTAATGGAAAGAAGAAAAATTGTGAAAGTAAAACATTGCAATACGAAATTGCAACCGTAAATGATAAAGCATAATGTTATGATGTGCATGATTTTGTTATTTGGGAAATAATAATGTATAACACATGTATATTAGTCATGCTATTAATCTAGATATCATTGGATCCATGTTGAGGGCCAAGTATGATGTATGATGTACATAAAGTTTCTTTCGCCTTATGTATAAAGTGCATATGGTTCATTATATAGAAATTTATTAATACTGATATTATTACGGGATTCTCTTGATCTAACAAATTAATCTTATGTTAAATTTTTCTATTTAGAATTTCATTTTGCGATAGAAATAAAAGTTGTCAGAAATTTTGTTAGCTTTCTATTACTTATTTTTTGGAATTTTTTTATACACATTTGATATTTCAACTTAGCATTTCTTTGAGTGTGTGTTTTTTAACAATCAACGGATTCATAAGAAGTCATGTTAATACGCAATGTAGTATTCTTTGAAAATTTGTGTTTTTGAGAAACAAAATGTGTTACAACAATCTAGATAGAGTCTACTTCGGTTTCGTCATATTTACAAAGCCAATGGATGCATATCATAATTACTAGAATTTTTTGAACTGGTCCAATATGAAAAAACAACATATTTTGAATATGTTTCGCGACACAAGAAATTTCTTAACATATAAGTTATAGACTAAAAATTTAAAAGCTACCCATTAGAGATGACGGACCAATGTAATGTACCATAATTGTTTCAATTTTTTTTACAATGTATTTTGGAAGATACATAATTTTGATTTCACTTAATCATAATGACCTTCAGAAATTGTTTTCATCTGTTTTATTACAAAATTAATTAAAATTAGTAAATATTTATGAAATTCCATAAAAGTTATATTTCCCGAAATTAGATTCAATTCTGAAAATGCTTATCTTGGTCCCGACAGTTAATTCAGAATGTTTCATGGAGTTTAATTAGTCCAAAGTTGCAAAAACATATTGAGAGCTTGGTTCTGCGTAATTAGTGACGCGTTAGTTCGGCTGAACTCTTAAACAAAGTTTGGTCGAACTGTTTTTGCGCCGATGGCCCATTAAGTCAAATGACAAAATAGTTCGGCCAAACTATTTATAAAAAATTCAACCGAACTTTTACCTAACTTTCCATCGGCCGAAAAGTACCACCGAGCCCTTCCAAAAAAACATTTCGCAGCAATATAAATTGCCGTGAAATCATTCATTATTTTCGCATATTTTCGCACATTCGGTATGATTTTACAAAAGTCTTGATATAATTTTGTAAAGAATTGTTTTGGGTTTAAGGAATTTTCTTGGAGGTACATTCAAAGGACATTTCTTTGAGGCACATTATTTTCGTACATTTGGTCTGATTTTGCAAAGAATTGCTTTGGGTTTAAAGAATTTTCTTGGAGGTACATTCAAAGAACATTTTTGAAGACTTTTCTTAGAGGTACATTCAAAGGACATTTCTTGGAGGTATGTGATACAGTTTTTTGGATGTGTTTTGGGCTTCATTTTTTTTTTAATTATGGATTTGGGCTTAATTTTCATTATTTTTGAGGGTATGGATTTGGGCTTAATTTCGAAAGGATATTTTTTGGACATTTTTTGGAAGTATTTTTTAAAATGATATTTTTTGAAGTATTTTTTAAAGTGGCATTTTTTATGAAGTTGGAATTAATTTTCAATAGACATTTTTTGGAGGCATTTTTTGAAGTGACAATTTTTTAGAATACGTGTTTTGGGTTGAAGTAAATCTTTTATAATGATTTTTTAAAATGAGTTTTTGTGTAACTTTTTAAATGAAATTTTTTTGTAGGACTTGGAAGGAAATATTTTGAGCTTTGTTTCATTTTTATAAGACATTTTTTTCTTGAATTTTTTAAAGTAAGTGTTTTGGATTGGAGTATGTTTTTTTGCAAAATTTTGAAAATAAGTTTTTTTTAAATTAAATATTTTGTGATGTTTTTTTTAATCGAGTTTTTGTCTAAATTTTTGAAGGAAATTTTTTGAACTTCATACTCTATTATCATGGGAAATCGAAGGAATTGTATGAGAAAATATGATCGAAAAAGAGACCCTCAGGAACGTAGAGAAGAGATGAGACAATCTCGCAAAAGAAAGATAGAAGCACTCTCAAATATTGAAGGGGAAAATCAACTTCAACTAGAAGTTGAAGCAGGTATGTAAATGTAAATATTATGATTTTGATATATTTAAAATTTTCCTAGTGTAAAATGTGAAGCTTAATTTTTATTTGATGAACTAATTTGAAAAATATTTTGCAATGTAAACAAAGAGAGATATTCCTCAAAACATTGATGATGAGATACAAAATTTTGAAAGAGACAGTGAAAGATATATTGAACCAATGATTGATGGTGGTGAAAATGTTGAAAGAAATTCAAGTGAAGAAATTGAATCACAAGGTATATATATATATATATATATGTTGAACACATGCACGTATTATTGAAATTATACGTATATTTATTAATTTAGTTATTTATTGAATATGTAAACTTATTATGTACTATTCATTCGAATATGTACAGATGAAATCAATGTCGATGATGAGATGTTAGAAAATGTTGACACTCCCACATATGGAGATAAAAAAGCTGACCATTATATATGATATTGTGTTAACTGCATTTTTGATAAGTATTTCATAAAGGAAAAGGTGACAGTTCAAGTCCAAATGTTGAAAGGTCTCCTATCATTAAGGAAATTAAAAGAAGCTACGACTTTATTGGGTATTTGAAAATCAACCAAAGATTAAAAAAATGAAGGAAAATGTGATACAAAATATAAATAGTGCTATAAACTTAATTAGAAGATCTAGACATAAAAATGTTTCAGTTGTACGTAGAGCAATACATATGGCAGTGGTTTCATCAAATACTAAAGAGAATCACTTGGTAAAATCTAGGGCACGAGCATTAGGAACCTCGTGAAAAAATTTACACAAACATCAGAAATTTTGGTTGCAAATAGATCTATTTAAATGATGAACTCGCTTGTTGGAGAGCTATTTGTAGGCAACCATACAAAGATAGACTTGGAGAAAATGTTAAAAAAATAATATATGAATATTGGAAGAACAATTCATGTGTTTTTCCAACTGCAAGGCATGTGATGCGAAGAAGAATAGCACGAAATCAGTATGAAGAACATGAAAAACATTTCTTGGAAACCACTCAGATAGATTTGTTCAATAAGTTCAAAGAAGAGAATCGTGAAATTCATGTTTCAATTACTGCTTTTGTTCAACAAAAACCAAGGTATGTAAAACCTATCACCATACGCAACACTTGTTGTTGTCGTTATCATGTAGAATTTGAGTTATATTATGACACACTCCTTGATTTTGGTAGAACATTTTGGAAGGATTCACCTCCTCCTTCCACTATCCATGATTTCATATCTCAAATTCTATGTGAAAGAGAAAGCGATGAACTATTTTACGAAAAGAAATGTGTTGGTGGTAAAAAATGCAATGATTGTGGAAATTTGACTAAATTTCAAAACAAATATCATACTGATATAAATGATCAATCATTTTCCAACATGAAAGTGAAATGGAAGAGATATGAATATATCCATACATCGATTCAAGGTGAAAATAGTGTTAAAAGAATTGAATTACGAGAAGAAGAAATTTTTGTGATAGACTTTTTGAGAAAATTTGAGGAAAAAATTTACAAATACACCAAGCATTCCCATAGAGCTCGATGGCAAGACTTGCAATTCAAAAAATCCTATGAATTTTTTCCACCAGGGACCATTTTTTCAGTAATTGATTTTGCAGAAAACTACACATTTGTTCCACAAAAAGAAATTCAGAGTGAATACTATCATTTTGACCAAGTCTCCATGCTTTTCCATATTCTATATAGGCATGCTGAACAAAACGTCGATCATATAGAAAGCACCAGTGAAAATAGACATATTATTAAAGAATATCACTTTTATATCAGTGACGATCGTACACATGATACATACTTTGTACAACATTGTTTTGGAAAAATTTATGATTCCTTGAAAAATCGTGGAATAACATTCAATGAACATTGGATATGGTCAAATGGATGCGCAGGTCAATTCAAATATGCACGATCATTCTTTTGGTTGTGTTGTCTTCATAAGAAAACCTGCATTAAACATTGTTGGAATTTCTTTGAGACTGACCATGGAAAAGGAGAACATGACGATGCAAAAGCATGCATAAAACGAGCACTTCGAAGATATCAAATGAACCCCTCTGCAAGCTGACTTGTGGACACGAAAGAAGTTGTTCAATGGTGCATCGCTACTCTAAGCCATGAGACTAACCGATCAAGGGAAGTGCGAAGGTACATTTAATTTAATTTTTATTAGATATCTAATTTTAAACACTGTACATTTATCACAATGATTATCTTTGATTGTATTTTGATATCATATTTACATTCTTCTTTAAATTTTCTATATAAAGGTTTTTTTGCCATATTGGGATCGAAGACGTAGATAGATCAATTTGAAATGGCGTTGAAACAATAAAAGGGACTTGAAAATTTCATTCAATTAAAACAAAGTCGTCCAGAAATGTGTTTGCATTGGATAAAAGAAAATATTCTTGTTTTTTTCATGTTTGCATAGACAACACAAAATCCAATGACGTTTGTGAAAACAAAATGTATGTAAAAGATTGGAAACATACAGAGCTAAATACAAAGGGAAAAATGTCCGTTGCAATGTTTGAAGAAATGCAATCAGAGGAGACTACAATATCATCCGATGGTGATCGAGTTTTTGATCTTGTTAGAGAAGGTAACATTTGAATTGCTTTCTAATGATAAAGATCTAGAAATAAATTTGAATATGTATAATTTTGTTAAGTTTGTTTTATTGTGCAGGAGATGTTTTTGCTGTAATTGCACCTACTGACAATGATGAAAATGTGAAGTATTATTTGATGCGTTGCACTGAATGAAAAATGAAATTATTAGAAGACTATAATGATCACAGATTTCCATATGAAAGAGGATCTATTATACTGAAAGGTTATTTTTTCAGACAAACTAATCAAAGTGGGTATTTTGTTTACTTTGAAGGCTATGAACCTGATTTCATAAGTTGTCAATATAGTCACTTGGTGTGTGCAGCATGCATAAAGTTGATAGAGGTTCAATCAAAGAAAAAAACGAAAATTAAGAAATGGAAAATTTCAAAATCCAATCATTAACGGATTATTGAAGATGGCATTCCATTGGAATTTTTTTGATTTAACAGGCCAACAATTTATTCTCTTTGGATTATATGTTCTAGAACTTCCAGTAATCAATTAAAAATTGAGTTGTCTTGTTATGTTATCTGTGCAAGTGTTTGCACATGTACAAATTTTTTTGGTATGCACACTCTAGTATCAACTGAAAGTAGCTTTTCTATGCATGCATTGATGAAAAATGTTGCATGTATTGGATATGTGTGTGTGTGTGTGTGTGTGTGTGTGTGTGTGTGTTCTAGAATGCAATTAATTGTTCAAGTAGTTTTACTATGTGCATTAATGAAAAATGTTTCACATACTCAATATATATGTTTTAGAATGCAATTAACTGAAAGTAGTTTTTCTATGTGCATTGATGAAAAATGTTGCACATACTGGATATATACACGAACTGAATGCATGCCCAGTTTTTCTTGTGGGATTTTTTGGTAAAAAGTATCCACAATACAAATAAATAATCCACAGTATAATTTTTTACGAAGATTCCTTTCAAACAAGAGACTCGGAGCACTTCTCCGACTTTTGGTGGATTTTGACCCACGTCTTTATTCTTGATTGAAAATCTAGTAAAAAATTTGTCTGTCCAATGGTTGGATATGTTATATGTGCATTGATGAAAAATGTTGTGCATGTATTGGATATATATGTGTGTGTGTGTGTGTGTGTGTGTGTGTTCTAGAATGAAATTAATTGTTAAGTATTTTTCCCATGTGCATTTATGAAAAATGTTTCAAGTACTGAATATATATGTTCTAGAATGAAATTAACTGAATTTCATCAATTTACCAATTTATAAATCAACAAGGCTACCTAGTTGAGTGCATTAATGACATCGACCCCAATTCAACAAATATATATCTACTTCTTATATTTCCAATCAAAATTAAAGGGATTTATATGGGAAAGAGGTAAAACATATAGCCCATGAACTACTTTTTAGAGGTCAATGAAGGTATCATCATGTGGGAAAATGTTTCAATAACACTTTATCGTAATTGAAAGTAATCTTAAGATTGTTTTTGATCTCTACATACTACATACTATTGTTTGAGTGAAAAAAAATTCCAATGAAAATAACATAGCTTTTCAATCCAACTAATCATATCAATTGAGCTCTATTTCAAAAAAAAGTAAAAAAAACCAAAAAGCCAACAAAATAACATCCTTGGTTGTTATTTTTATTGGAATAACTAAATCATATTAAGGATTCTCTTCATTGAAATTTTTTTTCGATGGATAATCCTTAAAATATGATTTAGCTATTCCAATAAAAATGACAACCACGAATGTTATTTTGCTGACATGTTTTGTGGCATGTTAACTTTTTCTTTACTCTTTTTTCAATTAAAGCTCAATTGATATGGTTAGTTGCATTGAAAAGCTATGTTCTTCCCATTGGAAATTTTTTCACTCAAACAAGAGAAGAGTATGTAGAGTTCAAAAGCAATCTTAAGATGCCAAATGTACTTCAACCATCCAAAACTTGAATTTTAAAAACTTTGTGATTATATCAAAACAAATTACTTCACATGTCATGCGAATTGTAGTTCAACTATCCAACAAAAATATTAAACATTTAACATTATATCACATGCCAATTGTAGATTGAAACCATCCAAAACTTAGTTTTAAAAACTTTTTGATTATATCACAACATTACTTCACATGCCTAATGTACTTCAACCATCCAAAACTTGAGTTTTAAAAACTTTTTGATTATATCACAACATTACTTCACATGCCATGCCAATTGTAGTTCAACTATCCAATAAAAACATTTAACATTATATCACATGCCAAATGTAGATTGAAACCATCCAAAACTTAAGTTTTAAAATTTTTTTGATTATATATCACAACATTACTTCACATTCCATGCCAATTATAGTTCAACTATCCAATAAAAACATTTAACATTATATCACATGCCAAATGTAGATTGAAACCATCCAAAACTTAACCTTTAATTTAACAAAAAAGTATAGATCACAACATTACTTCACATGCCAAATGTACTTCAACCATCCAAAACTTGAGTTTTAAAAACTTTTTGATTATATCACAACATTACTTCACATGCCATGCCAATTGTAGTTCAACTATCCAATAAAAACATTTAACATTTAACATTATATCACATGCCAAATGTAGATTGAAACCATCCAAAACTTGAGTTTTAAAAACTTTTTGATTATATCACAACATTACTTCACATGCCATGCCAATTATAGTTCAACTATCCAATAAAAACATTTAACATTATATCACATGCCAAATGTAGTTCAAAAGAAAAACATTAATTTATAGATGACAACATTACTAGTAGTTCAACTATCCAAAACTTAAGTTTTAAAAACCAAACAAATTATATAACAACATTACTTCACATTCACATGCCAAAAGTACTTCAACCATCCAAAACTTAACTTTAAAAAACAAAACAAATTATATTAACACAATAAAATATGTCCAAAAATTGTAGATCTCACAAGTATCAAGTATCAAGTTATATATATATGACTGTGCATCTAGATAATATATAAAAAAGTAAATTTAAGACTAGAAATCTCAATCAAATCTACAAATCATGTCCATCAAATACAAATGGATGTAGTGTCTTTCCTAGCAGAGTCTTAATCCGCGTGCTATCTTGTGAAGCATGGGGAATCTGTACACAATGCACGTACAAACATTAAAATTTGATGTTTTAAAAATGAGAGAATATATAGAACTTCATTTAAAAAACAAAATATAAAAAAAAATCATGCAATACCTCATGAGGTTCCCTCTCCATTTGTTCGCTTGCTACAACTTCCCCCATGGGAACATCTCCAACAGTAAACTGTACAATATACATGTACAGTTATATATATATATATATATATATATATATATATATATATATATATATATATATATATATATATATATATTAAAAATTTTCAGATGAAAATGCACATGTGTATATATAAACTTATTTTCAATAATATTAAAAAAAAATTTAGACAACTTGTTCAAATGGTTGAAATGGTGTGGATGTTCCTATCTCCGTCGCTAGAGTCCGTGGATTAAAGAAATCTTCTATAGAAACCTAAAATTCAAAATTTTAAAAGTATAAAATAACTCAAGATCAAGATCTCAATTTATAATAAAACTTAAATAAACTTCAATTTATAAATTATAACTTTTAAAAAAACATATATATATTTAAAAGTGAAAAATTGAATACTTCTGCAGGTGAATTTGGGACATCTCCTAAGAGAGGCTCCAAAAGAAAATCTCCAAAAACCTAAAATTCAAAAAATTTAAAATAACTCAAGATATAGATATATATATCTCAATTTTTAATGGAAATTTTTGAGGTGGAATATATATATAACTTAAACATAAATTTTAAAAGTGAAAAATTGTCCATACTTGTTGTGGATGTGGCACATCTCTTAAGGAAGTAGAAGGTACATCTCCCAAGGAAGAAGAAGGTACCGCCATCCCAAAAACATCGGACGGAATCAGAATCTGTTAAAACATTTTATTATTATATATGTACATGTACATGTGTGCACAATTATTTATTTTAAAAATATCACTTAAAAAACACTAACATTTGTCAACATATCTTGATGGTGAGACCCATCTTCATTGTTTGAACCAGAGGCCCCGAACGTGATATTAACATTTTCGTCATTCATCATGCGTGACAACTGCAAATGGTGTTTTAACATATAATGATACATTTTTTTAGATTAATGTACATACAAATAATTGTATACATGTACATATACATGTATTTATTACAAATTGTACACGTGTATGTGTTAAAATAATTGAATCCTAAGGTCATTAACACATACCATTCCCGTGCTCTCTTCCTCATGAAGAATTAGGTCTTGCCAACCATTGTGACAATTCTTTGCATATATTCTGAGATCTTCAACACTCATGTTGTCAATCTCTTCATCTGTACAATAAACAAAATTGGCACGTGCATTCTCACGTGCTTTTTTTTTATTTAGACAAACATCGACTCCACCCAATCCGCTGTGAACATTGTCGATGATGGCATCCCTTGCTTCTCGACTTATTTGAGAAGTCGCATCCATCTCTAATCGCAAAGTTTCAACCTGAAAAGTTCGACTCACCAACAGTGGCTCAGGGCGAGGCAACTCCACATCTCGCCTAGTACCCCTACAGTCACACTATCGACCTTTCCTAGGACCAAAAAATTCTGACAGAAGGTCATTGTAATTGGGTTTCATTTCCCAAAAAAAAATTGCGTAAAACAATATTGCAAAATAAACAGAAACCTCGTCGTTCCATGGGAGTCTTCCATAGGCTACAAGGTGCCTATCATACAAATAGTGAGCTATATTGGAGTGCTTGAAATATTGCACCTTTAGCATCTTTCTTTTTGGCCCTTCCTTCGAATAAAACATTGACTTCACCATTTATTTTGTAACTCTTTGTTTTACATCCTCCTGTTGGACAGATAAGTCTTTCTTGCAGACAATACGGACGTCCCAAGTGTCCTATGGACAACTAGCAACAAACAGAAAAATAAAAACCATTTTCTCTATACAATATTCGATACATTAATTACTTACAATAGGAGTTTTGAGAACATACCTGTAGTCCAGTGCTATTTGTGATAGTCTTCTCTCCAGCTCCTTTGAAAGAATTGTCTTCAAAGATTTGCAATGACAAACATGAAGAAATCAATAGCACCTGCATAGGATAAACTAATTCACGAATTATATATCTATCAAGATGATCAAGGAATTCAAGAAATAAGATAATTAATTAAATAACTCATCGACAAAACGTGATAAACAAGCTACTTAATTAAAGAACTCATTGAGAAAACGATATTCATTCGTATTATCTTTGATAAAGAAGAGTCTTACAACCGTGTCTGCCTTGATTTCATACAGACCTTCCTGAGGTACGGAACAGGATTTTTATTTACTCTGACAAGCTTTGCACTCTCTCAGTTAAAATGCACATGGGTGTGTAATCATTCCCATATAATGATCATTTAAGAGAGTATGAGTCTCTACAACATTTCTCCTCAAAAATTCTCCAAGTCTAACTCACTAACTCTAACCTTTGAAGCTGCACTATGACTTCTATTTATAGGAAAAAAGAGGAGGTTATGGTTCCACATAAGAAGGGATAGAATGCTCTTTTGAAGGAATTGAGCTCCATAAATCAAGGGGTAGGCTCCCATAATGGAGGAATGAACATACATGATAGGATCGAACCTTCGACCGGATAATTGCTTCTAGAAGCTTCCAGATTTGACTACTGGGCTTCTAAATGTTACTTTTCGCCTTTGTTTTACCTTTTACAGGGGTCCGCACCCATAATGAATAAAAAGTGCATTTAGCTCCGCATGATTTAGAGCAAAAAGGTGCAGCACCGCAGGCAATGTTAAGAGAAAGTGCGGTACAAGTGTTTTTAATACTTTTATGAGCTTTTCTCTCTTTTTCAAGGCTTGGTTTTAGGAACTTTGATGTTGTAGACTTCTAAGGGAGTACTAAAATTTCATGGTGACAAATTTCAGTGTAACAAATTTCCCCCTAAAGTGCGAAGTCTGAGAGCATTCGAAGAGTGATGTGCTTTATCATTTCAAGGATTAGCCTGTGGACACCCAAGTCGAAACCCTGTAAAAACATTCAATGCAAATCATATATATATATCATCACTGAGGTAGGCATTCCCATACTCAAATCAAAACTAACTAAACTTGTTCTGATACAGGAATGATTTTAACACAGCATGGACGCGACCATCTGTAATGAATAGTCTACTGCATAATGAATAACAAAACTCCTCGCAGCCTGGATGGTGGAAACTAGATCCAGGGTCTTGATTTCTGCTTCCCGAACTAGTATGATTCTATCCATGCGATTAAATGTGTTGAAGTCGAACATGGTAGAACCCACTTGATTATCAGTCAATGATGTGAACTGTTAACAAGTGTGAGAGAAACCACCAATAATGATAATGGCCCTCAAAGTACTCAGTACAATCCATAAAATGTGAATAAGTGATTTGAAGTCGAACATTTCACGGAATTGTTCAATCGAAGGTCAATGATGCAACCTGTCGTCGAAGGCGAAAAACCTGCCATTAAGGCATGCAGATTCCAAGGTACTGAGGGATTCTAGATCAACTTCCTAGATGATGAGTTGTCTTCGATAGAAAGTGATCTGTCATAAGCAAGCTCACAACACGAAACCATAGATCAAGTTTTGAAGAAATTTTTTGCAAGGACTAACTCAGGGATGGTCAACGTGAATGGAGACAAATGTTTGCAGATGAATGGTTTGTTTGACTATCCTCTTGAACACATAACGAAACTGCAAATGATTTGGTAACAATTTCCCTAAGCTAATACCTAGAAACCAGCTGAAGACCTTCAATGTGGTTTGATTAACTGATAGGCAAAGGATTTTCCAAACCCAAGTACAAGTGTGAAAAAAAGTGTCATGTTCAAGAGTGGTATATTGCTTTTAAAGAAAAGTGTAACAAATGAATTCGTTGTCTCTCTTTTCCCCCACCATTTCTGGCAAGTACCTCTTTATTTTTGACAAGCTTGAGGATGATAACATTTGCTTGTTTATAAGCTCATCCTTCGGATGAGTCCAACTTAGTTTAAAATCGAACCCTAAGAAGGAGTGGTCCGTTCCTGTTTGTAATCGACAGTTCCTTTACTGTTAAATTTTAACAAGTCCAGTATAGGAGTCTAAACTCGGTGTTTTTAATTTTTAGAGAGTTAGAATAAAAACTTAAGAAAACTCCATGGGTGTACTTTTTCGTAAATTTAGTCTCTCAGGCCTGAAAAGGGATAAAACAATAAAGGAGAGAACTCTATTAACCATGATTAGTCAACGTATACCTTTTTTCGTAAATATTCCATTTCATTCCGGAAAAGGGGTAAACTTATACTCAAAGGATGATTGTTCATTTCCTTTAACGAGTTCGAATAGTCAAGTACTCGACAATATTTTCATTTTAAGAGAGTCTGAAAAGGGCTTAAAAGAGGACTCCATGGTTTCGCTTTTTCGTAAATTTTAAAGAGCCCGAAAAAGTGATAAAAGTATACTCTTCGTCAAAAATGACCATTTCACCTGAAAAATCCAGTATTCTGCACAAAAATTAAAAACATTAAACATACCTGCTTTAATAATAAAAATATTTTGAAAAAATGATCTTTTTAAAGTGAAAAATAAACAAATTTAAATTTCATTTATTCGAAAAAACTTATAAAAAGGATTTTTTCAAATTCATTTTTACCGTTTGAGTTCAGATTGAAGATATGAGAGCTTTTGGAAAAAAATACTCCAGAGAAGATTCCGAACAAACCGACCGTTGAAATCGAAAATCGTCTGCTCCAAGTAACCCACATCCTCTTTTCCTTGCTTTTCGTCCATTCATTTCCTTAATTTAGAGTTTAAAATTCATTTTTGGAGAGGAAATAGGTTCAAAATTCTGCCCTCGGGGGTCCGCAGGTAAGACACATGGTACTTGCGGACCCCGACATTTTCTTTTAAAGAAAAATGTCGTGGCCCCGCACTTTTAGCACAGAGCCCGTGCGGAGCTACACACTGTCTCTGAACGTAAAGTATGGGTGCACCGTGAAGGATTTAAAAACACAATTTCTTCTCAAATTACCCAAAATTTTTGTTTTAAAATGATTCTAATCTTTCATTTTGCTAATTGTAGGATATTTACAATGCTCATTTGGCGGGAACGTGAACATGAGGAGGTGGATGAAGCTGAAATGATTCATTCACTGACATTACAAGTTCTGAAAGCATGTGGGTTATTCAAATTATGGGTTATCAGTGGCATGAGAGCTCAAGTGGACCTTCTCACTTGGTTGGTAAACAAGTGGGATGTTCAGGACCAATGTTTCGTGATTGGAGGCAACCGGCTCGAAACTGAGCTCGAGGACATATATTTTTTTACTAGTTTGTCTAAGAGAGGTGAACCACTTTCTCTATTTGGGGCTAGGCCAGGTGGCCAGTCTGTCACTAGCCTGCAATTAGAGTTCTGTAATGATGAGGCCAATCCTAGAGACAAACGGATTGATATTAAAACTATCATCCATCCCGAGTTAAAAGTGATTGAATTTACCGTAACCAAGTTATGTGGAAGTGAAGCTTTGCATGTGGCTACTGGATATCAAATGTGGATTTCAGTGGACTGCTTCCAAGGCACTATATTCAACTGGTGCGAGGCAGTGTTGGCTAATGTCAAAGGCCAACTAACTAGAGCAAAAAACGGGAAGTTAAATAACTTCAGATATGGATCTATCATGGTTAATTTTGCTTTAGAGAGGATTCCTCTATTAGCCCCGCAACATATTCATGTTGATGATGGTAGATTCCGAGAGCCTCGAATGGTCCGATGGGTTGCTTTGATGGCCCGTCACAGAGAGGGCACATAGATTGTTCGATTTCCCCCAACTTATTTTCGTTGGTTAGAACACCAAATCTTTGTGATATAGGACTTCCCTTAAGCTGGGATGGATTACCAGGGAGATCATGATATGCCACTTCCTCCAAGAGCTCAGTGGGATGAGTCAGGTAAAAAATCTCTTCGACACACTCTAATTTCTAATTTTTATTTTGTTTTTTAAAATCGTCCAAAACTGATAATAACAATTTCAAATGCAAATGTGTGTCCACGCCGACCATTCACTCTCCGCCATTTTGATAGGAGGCAAAGGGATGCCGCTGCAGCAGCACCACCACTACAGGATCAGTCAGCAGAGATCCTTACTAATCTAGAACACTATCTGGAGCATCTAACTCTAAACATTCCAGAGACTACTGTAGATGACATTCCTCTTCGCTTAAAGAGATATGTCATCAATGTTCCTGGACCATTCAGGAGATTCTTGAGTAGAGTGGCATGAGATATAGTATACTATCGTGATCATTACCACGGATAGTGGATGATCGATTATATAGACCCATATCATTTTTGTATCACTTTTTTCCCGATCATAAGGCATTTTGAACCTATGATTGAGGACGATGTATTTTTTTGAAACACTACTCTATGTTATGATATACTACTATTTTCAGTTACCTGTCCAACATGTTATCAAATGTTGATTTACTACTTTTGTTATCGCAAATGTGTGTTAATCACACTAGAAGCTATTGCATCTGCTAATGTGTTTAAATTTCTTGGAACGTGTTGATACTCAATATAATCAAATTCTCGTTCTAAGAGATTAACTCTCAAAAATAATCTTAACAACACTGGATTTATAATTGCATATACTTGATTTAATTGTAATACAATGAGTTCAGAATCTAACTTAACAATCAAACTCTGAATTCCAAATGAAATGGATTCAGATAATAACTCAATAACTGCGTTATATTCTGCAATATTGTTTGTCGTTTGACCGAGGCTTACCCCATGCATAGATATTAACTCGTCAGTGGGTGAATAAATAACCCAGGCTACGGAAGAGATATTTTGTGTACTACGGCAAGCACCATCAGCAAAACCAATGTATGTTTGAAAAGACGTCGACATATGCAATATCAAGAGTAATCCAGATAAGCAGGAATAGTAATAAAAGCACACTTAAACTAGGCACATGTTTCGAATATACAACACACCAGCTAAAAATAACTAATATACAGGAAATATCTCCACACAAGAATCAAGCGTAATATCTCTTCAGCTAAAGCCCATTTCTGGGTTTGCCTAAGGAGACCCCGTCAAAATCAATCAATTCATAAGCCCCTTTTGCAAGCTGTCTCTTGACAATATAAGGACCATGCCACATGGGTTCGAATTTCCCAGCCCCTAGCTTATCGTTAGCTTGATCATAAACTAAGAATAGGTCTCCTTCTGAAAAAAATCCGAGGTGTAACCTTCCTATCATACTGAGCTTTCATTCGTTTCGCATGAGTCTCGGTGGCTAGTGCAGCGGTGCGCCGATTCTCATATAATTGAGCTAAGTATAAAAAACGTTTCTCCTCTTCAGAAGTGGATAGTAGTAACTCTATGGCTAGTTGGAGTGATGGTATCTCGCATTCAATGGGTAATACCACTTCTAAACTGTAAACCAGTTGAAAAGGGGTAAAACCTGTCGATGTTTTTGCTGAGGTTCGATATGCCCAAAGTGAAGAAAAGAGCATGGTATGCCAATTCGACTTATGAATTCCAATGATTCGTTTGATCATGGTGACTAAAAATTTATTAATTTCTTCAACCAGACCGTTAGCCTACAGATAATATGGTGTAGAACTGCCATGCCGCAGGCCAAGTTGGTCAGTTAGCTCGGTCATCATGATGTTTCGAAAATGGCTCCCATGATCAGTAATTATCGCTTAGGGTACACCAAAACAAGCAATCACATGATTGAACACGAAAGTAGCTGCAGTTTCTCCATCTACTGCAAATTTAGGCATCGCCTCAGCCCATTTGGTAAAATAATCTACTGCTAGAATAATATACCCATGCCCCCGGTCAAGTGAGGGTTACATGTAATGAATTCAATGCCCCATTTTGCAAAAGGACTGACAGCAATTATAGGGTGAAGAGGAGTAGGTGGTGCATGCATTTTTCGATTGAATATTTGACAATTATGACATTTTTGGACCGCATAAATACAATCTTTAAATAAATATGGCAAGAAATAACATGCGTGCAATATCTTTTGGGCTGAGGTGTACCCATACATATGACCTGCACATGCTCCAGAGTGACAGTCATTTAAAAGCTTTTCAGCTTCTTCATGGGTGAGACAACATCGAAAAACAGATTCTGCACCACGGCGGTATAATGTGTCACCAACAATATGATATTGTTGAGACTGGAAACGGATTTTACTTCGTTGTGACCATGAAAGTTCGGGTCGAAAATATTGGGTCTGAAGATAAACAATGATATCTCCATACCAAGGATCAATGGTACTAATAAGAAACAAGGATTCGTCCGTGATTGGTTGTTCCGCCACAGTTTCTGTATCAGTACGTGGGAAGTCACACATAAGTTCAGAAAATATCAATGATTTCTTTGATTTGGACTGTTCAAATTCCAAATCAAACTCCTGAAGGATAACAATCCATTTGGAGCATTTTCCCCCTAGCAATTGTTTGGTCAAGATATACATCATTGGTTATAATTATAAATCACCGTTGTTTTGCGTAAAAATATGTAATGACAAAAACGTTGGACAACTTGAACAGCTGCCAAGGCCAATTTCTCCACATGTGAATACTTGATTTCAGTCAGATGTAAGTTATGACTAAGATAGTAAATCACATGTTCACCATGGAATTCATCTTCCTGAACTAGAACCATTCCTATCGTGGAATCGGAAGCGGCGAGGTACAAAAAGTAATCCTTGTTGTAATTGGGAGGATGCAGTAATGGTGCATGGTTCAACGCATTTTTAAGAGCATCAAAATATCAATCAATGATCTCATCCCAAAAGAAAGGAATGTTCTGTTTTAACAACCTAGTAAAACCTTTTGTTAACTCGGCATAGTTAGGAATGAATCAAAGTAAAAAAATTTCTTTCCTTTGAAAACTTTAGAGTTGGTGAAGAGTAGAAGGAGGAGGTAAATTGATGATTGCCTCAACCTTCGATGGATTGACACGAATGCCTGCCTTTGAGACAATAAATCCTAACAATATTCCAGATTGTACGCAAAAAAACACATTTTTGAGGATTCAGACGAATCTTGTAATGCCTACATCGTATAAAAATAGTTCGTAAATGAGTGATATGATCTTCTCTACGCAGGGAATGACCCGGAAAATCATCGAGGTAGGGTTGCACAATGTTTTTAATATCATGAAATGCATAAGACATTGCCCTCTAAAAAGTGGCACCAGCATTCTTAAGTCCAAAAGGTAATTTGCGATAAGCAAAAGTCCCCCATGGACAAATGAAAGTTGTTTTAGGTTGATCTGCAGGGAGTATGTTGATTTGATTGTAACCAGAAAAGCCATCCATGAATGAAAAAATTTCACTTCCAGCACAATCATCAATAATTTGATCGATGTAAGGGGTTGGATAATTGTCCTTTGGACAAGCTCGATTTATATCCCTATAATTGATACACACTTGTATTGTTCCTTGTTTTTTATTGACCAGAACAATATTAGATACCCAATCCGTTAACGGGATCGGATAAATAAAACATGCACGAAGTAATTTTTCAACTTCGGCTTTAATAGCGTCAGCTTTTCTTGAATGTATCTGACGTAATCTCTGTCTAACAGGTTTAGCATCTGGGCATGTCTTAATTTCATGAACAACAATCGACGGATCGATTCCTGGCATTTCTTCATATGACTTGGCAAAAATGTCACGGAATTCTTGAAATAGGGCTTTATATGCTTGGATTTCGTCAGGCGTACAAGAAGCACCTATGTGAATGTTTTCAACAATTCCAGGCTTTACTGAAATGTCAATGGGAACCGTTGTAGAAATGTTTTATAAATTTAATTCAGAATCAGAAGATGAGATAGGATTCTGAGGTTCTTTGACGTAATCAGTAGTAAAAATGGAGGAAAAATTATTCTCAAAATGATTGAGATCAGGTAAAAACGAAGACCTATGATGAAGATCTTCACATGGTAACTCATCAACGGACAATAATTCATGAATTTGTTCATCAATATTAAACACGTGTTGACCAAGATCTGGAATTGATGTCGAAGCTGAGCTCGATATTGAAAGTGACTCCTCAGTGATCACATTCACTGGATCAGATTCAGTTGAAGGAGTATCAGAAAATGATTGTACTGCCTAATATGCTAACTCAAAAGGACTCAAAGGCATAGCGTCACCGAAAGAATCCATTTCTGAGTCTGAAGTTACTATCCAAGGATCATCAAAGGAAATAGTATTTTATGTAATCATATTGATATTAGCAATAGGAGGTTGTACGTGGGGAGCAGGCAGGGAAAAAGTTCCCAGTAAAGCCGAATCTTTAAGTAAACCTACTCCAACATCCTTATAAGGGATAGTCAATTTCCTGATATGCTGGATGCTATCAGTAGAGGCTGGGTCGGATGAATAATATGAGAGTTGATCTATTTTAATGATCTTTCCTTTATGAGGAAACATTATAAGACGAAAGATCGATGATACAACAACAGTCATGGCATAAGACCAACTGTGACCCAGGAGAAGGTTGTAATCCGGAGGGGCATCAACCACTTCCGCATCTAGATTAACCATTTTGCCTTCAACCTCTATTGGTAGAACTTGTAAAATACCATACAGTTGAAAACCTCGTCCATCAAAAGCTTTGAGAATAGTTGGCGATTGGTTAATTGTCAGAGAACTAAGTGATTTCCAACATTTTAATGACATGATACACGTGGGAGCCCCTTCATCAACAACAGTACAAAAAATACATTTACCGGGATTTGAAATGCCATTTGATGGGGTAGGCGGGGTGTAAAATTCTCTAAATCGAAGATCATGAGGTTTGAATCCTGGAGGTCTACGGCTCCTAAGGCTGACAATAGTAATTTTCTTTGGGCTGGGCATGATTGTAGCACTTCCAAAGCCGACATTGCTGAAGGGGAAATCGCCAAGTCTTCAACAATATTGTAATTATGAGTAGCTCTCGCATGTGGATTGAAAGCTTTAGCGGGCGGTTTGATTACTAAGTCACGATTTTGTTTCTCGATTTGTAACGGATCAGAAACTGAGGGATATGTAGTTGATGTTGAATTAGATGTTTCTGCTTCTTTACCAAGATTTTTACTACCGTAATCTTGCGATCGCGTCGCAACCATCAAGATATTCTCTAGCGCATTTGAGGAAGATCCAACCATGTTACTATCTTTAGCAGGAAAGGGATCCTTCAAGACAGTAGGTATGGGCGAACCCTTAACAAATTTTGATACCTCGGCTCTATGCGGGCACTCTTTTGTAAAATGATCCTCGTCACATATCAGACAAGGATATCGAGGTTTACGTTTTTAGTCAGTTGGTTCAGTTGTATCGTTTTTATATTTTGAAGATTTTTTCTTTTTATTCTTACCTTTCTTCTTACCACCAGTTTTAGATTTGGTTGTAGATGATTCTACAACATGAATATCAGTGGAAGTTTCAACAGAAGAATCTCCTTTCAGTGAATCGGGTAAAGTGATAATAGGAGAAGTCACCTTGGAAGATTTATTCTTACTTTTACCAGTGCTAACAGAACCAATTACACCATCAGCAGAATGAGAGCTAGAAGGAGTTGTATTTAATTGACCAGGTCTAGGTAAATCGGGGATTTTATCATACAGAGTACCTGACTAAGTATATACAAGGTCCAGGTACTGAGCCTGAGCAATGACTTGCTCTTCTGTAACAACGCCTCCTTTGGCCACATCTTCAGTAATTTTGGGCAGTAACGATTTAATACACCATTTAGCCAAAATTTGATTTGGAATAAAGACTTTCACTAAACGCCTTCTACATCTCCATTCATGAATGTGATCGAATATGTACGTAGACGTAGACTGTTTTAATGAAGTCATCAATTTTGTGCCATTGTCGTATCTGACAAGCAACTGAAAATGGGTTAAGAAAGCAGTAGCAAATGCATTAAAATTATTGAAAGAGTCGCGTGGTAACTCAATGTACCATTTGGCAGCTAGACCAATGATATTTCTCTGAAAAAAATGCAATCGAATCGAATCATCGATTATTGAATTGGATGCACACCAGAGGTGATAAGTCATAACATGATTAGATGGGTCCTCTCCTGACTTACCCTCAAACTTTGGAATATCACTGGGAAACTTGTTAGGCATTGTCGGCCAAAATGGAAGATAAAAGATAGGATCATTCGTAAGGCGCGATAGATCCGATAAATCTAAAGTTGCTATAAATGGTAACCGATGGCTAGGTTCTTAATAACCTTGTGTGATCAAACCAGTGCCAGGAGGAGGATATCTAGGATACCCTAGAATTGGATGCGCATTTGGAATCGTGAAACCTCTTGGGTAACCAGGATTAACCGGACCATACTGGGGTTGTTGAGGTACTTGATAAGTATACCCATGGTACGGCTGATACTGATATACTGGATTTTGTGTAGCCTGTCCAAATTGACTGTCCCTGGTATGGTTGATAAGTAAATTGTGGTTGACTAACAACAATCGTACTAGTACTAGCTTGTCCTGTAGGCATCTAGACCGTAGTCTGAATTGTAGGTCCTGAATGTGGTATAGATACTTGAGGAATTTGCACTGATGCAGGGATAGAAGAAACCGGAGCTGCAGATACTCCAGAAACAGGTGTGGTAGGTTGAATAGAAGTTGCAATAGCAACAGAAGTCTGAGGCGGAGTCTGAGGTGTACTAGGCCAAGGCTGCTGAACAGAACCAGGTGTAGGGACTTGAATGATAGGCTGGACAGGTTGCTGGGTTGGACCAGAACCTATGGATTGTCCAGGTTGATTAGGTATTTGCACATTGGGTTGCATAGTTTGTTGAATTTGAGATGGATCCCACACCATATTCATTCCGGGGTATTGACCCATAGAAGGTTGTGCATATGAAGGACCATAACCTGGTTGAACGTAGGGTTGATAATTAACTGGAAAATTTCTAGCTCCTTGTAATAATGGTTGACCGAAAGGAGGTTAGAAACCTTGAGTTGGGTACTGACCTTGAGGTTGATAACCTTGAGGCACGTACTGAAACTGGGGTTGATATTGACCCTGAGGAATATATTGAGTCTGGGGTTGACCTTGGGTTATGTTGTTGAATATTGCAACAAGAAACAGTGAAGGAGGCATCCTGAAACATTATTCCTGATCCTAGTTGGAAATTGATCACCTAAACTAGGTGGAGCCCACACAGGCGATTTTTGTCGCAAAGTCTATTTTTAGACACGTCGATCATATTCTATGAGTTGCAGGATTCTATTTGTGGATGGTTGGTCAAGTTGGAAAAAATAGATGGACTTCTATTTTTAGACATATTGGGCAGAATCTATTTTTAGATTGCCAGTCTAAAAATAGATATGTCGAATATTATTAGCTCTTAATAATATTTGGACTATAAACATTATCTTATTCTCTTGGAGCACTTCAGTTAAGTGCAAAGATGTGGCACAGGAGCTGACAGAAGGAATTACGCTATTCCTAAGGGTTAAGTGGAGCTATTGCATGGATACTTCAGTTAGAACTCATGTGACAGAGTTTGGTGGAGTTGATTGAGGAAGCTAATGGAGTTGTGTTCAGTTTAACTAATCTAAACATAGTTGAGCTAGTTGTATCTAGTCTAACTGATTGATACACTAGTGAGAGTGGTGTGAATTAATTATTAATTAATTCACTAATTATAAACTCATTAATCAACTAAAAAACACATCAGTTAACTTTAGTGCATGGACAGTTTCAGTGGAGACCAGTGAAGAGATAGGTGAAAGAGCAGTGTGACTATCAGTTGTGACTATAGTGATGCATGGTTTGCATCCAACACTCAGTAGAGATGCCTTTAAAGACTGCGTGAGAAAGGCTGGGGTAATTCGAACTCATCAAGAGCTATTCTTCAGCAGGGATTGCGCAGTAGAGGCAGGCTATCAGGTGGCAGAGATTGGAGCATGTGTTTTGCTAGATCTAGCTTGATTAGTGTGTAGCAATTGGAGATTGTACTGAGAGCTTGTGAGGAGATTTGTATGATGATTGTTACATGATCTCTATGACATATATAATATACAGATAGTTGGGGGTTTTCAGCTTTAAGCTTTCCCATTACATACTGTGTTCATATGTGTGAATTTTTATGGTTTTAATGTGTGCATGCAATTGATTTTATTTTCGCATGTAATGATCAATGGTAGAAGAGATTCTGTATTGTGCATGAAGATAAAATAGTGTGTGATTAGGAGAATCTCAGTGAATAATATATTAGTTATTCAAATTTCTACATATGTCTTGTCCTTGAGGTTGATAACCTTGAGGTATGTACTGTCCTTGAGGTTGTTCTCCAGGTAAATAATATTGTCCTACAGTTTGTCCTGGTAAAAAATTACCTTGAGGTTGCCCCCCAGGTGGTAACTGACTTCCTTAAGGTTGCCCCCCAGGTGGTAACTGACTACCTTGAGGTTGCCCCAAGGCAGTAACTGACTACCTTGAGGTTGAGGATTTGGAATATTACCAGACATCATAAAAATTTGCTCTGCGTACAACGTTTCAGTTTTAGTTCCATTTGTACCAGATGATAATACTTGTTCAATTGGTTGAGGAGTTGCTCCTGAGAAAGTACTAGAGAGTGATTGGTACCCCGAAGGAACAAAAGGACCACCGTATAAAAATGTTTCCGGAGATTTGGAAAATATAGATGACTCACCTGACATAGTTGATGAAGGAAAATAACTTCTCGGTGTAGGATGAAAAGGAATTCGGGGTGGTGAATAAGTAAGACCTAGGTTTTGTAAAAAATATCTCAATAATAAATACCAAGCGTCAATTCTAAAAGGACTGTAGAATATTGATTCACGCTCCCTAAGATTCAAAGTTGCTTGGGTTTCGGAAAGAGTTACGTCTTCGTCTGGATCAACAAGTTCTTCAATACATATGAGGTCAGAAGGAATACTTTCAGTAATGTGATGTCTTACCCTAGGTGAACCAGGATCACTAGAAGTCGGAGTAACAAATCCTAAAGATGGTTCCAATACAGCAGGTTCATTGTCAGGCTCAGAAATTTCAGGTTCTTCAACTAATTCACTGGAAGAAGAAATACTACCAGTAACTTCGGAAATTGAAATTGGCTCTTGAATATGTTCTTATGTTTGTGATTGATAATCAGGATGAATAACTATAAATGATTCTCTTGTTTCTGTTGATCTAATTCTACTATCACTAGGTGATACCAGAGCTCGCATCCCTTCAAGTTGGCTTGGTGTATACTAAGGGAGTTTTCCCTGGAGTCTATGTGATTGTCTTAGTAATTCAGCCACGATTAAAAATTATTAATCACACGCAATCAAAGAAAATTTCAAGGAAAACTCCTAAAGTCACTAAGGAAACAAACAAATGAATCACACGCCTAAAAATCTAGGAGATCAAACCACACACAAACAGTAACTTCCCACACTAAAAACACTAGTTGGTGATGAAATCCAACATCGTAGAATTTTAATGTAGAAAGGGCGGTTGGAACAATTACCCTGACAACCTGCTTAATGAAACAGACCGGTACAAGTTTCTCCACTTAAACCATCTCGAGTGAAGATAACCCTCCGAAGAGTCCAAGTGAGTCTAGTCGACGTCTGCTCCAAGTACAGTGGGATCTTTCCTCCACCGTCACCTTAGGAAAAAATCGTAAAGATTATGGCCACTATGGTTACCAACAGGAACTAATATACCTGGGGGAACAGTCTATGATCCGACATATGCACAAGGGCAGAGTAACAAAGCTCAATCCCCTTGAGGGCTCCTTGACATAATCCAAGGTATACCAACAAGTGACCCCAGGCTCCTCGATAATGGTCTATCCTAGGTTTACCGTTGTTAATATGCACACATCTGCTATCATTCCCAATGAGATAGAATTGATTATCCCACTGGTTCAGATATGACCTCGTGCTTGACTCCTTTAAGAGTAGCTTCACAGAGCATACAAGTGACTATTCAATTTTTCCTACCGCAAATCTTTTAAAACAATTCTTTCCTTAAAACAAGAATAAAATGAAAAAAAATCTAATTTCATGAGAACTCAAAAATGATCTATTTCTCAATAAGAAATCCCATTTATCATTTAAGGAGAGAAATGCAATCTTTTAAAACAATTCTTTCCTTAAAACAAGAATAAATGAAAAAAAATCTAATTTCATGAGAACTCAAAATGATCTATTTCTCAATAAGAAATCCCTTTATCATTTAAGATCAAAACTACAAACAAAGTTTTTCTTCAAAAGAACACTATAATTTCTAGAAATAACACTCAAAACTAAAAACACTAATTTTGAGATCTAAAAATTCTAAAAACTAAATATGAATTAAAATTTTAAATATTTTGAGGATGTCTTGCTTAGCTTGTTATCTAACTAAGAAATTCTTTGCTTGGATCAGCAAAAACTCAAAAAACACCCAATTTTGGTTTTTAAAGTGAAATTCCAAACTTACAACAAAATTTTTAAAAAGATTTGCAAATGAGAAAATGGGATTTAAATCTTATAAAGCAATTTCTGTTATAATTTCAAACTCAGCAAGAAATCAAGGAAATACCAGTGATCTAAAGGTATACCATGTTGGGAAAAATACTAAGAGGGGGGGTGAATCGGTATTTAGAGCTGACTGAAAACTTTTACTTTTTCTTCTCTAAAAACCATACGCTACTTTACTGAACCCAACTCGTGTATACACGCGGATATCCTTAAGAAAACTTGCGTATGTCCAGAGATCTTATTATGCATTTAATTCTTTACTTAGATCATTGCATCATTCATTCATCAGATGTTTAGTAAGCAGTAAGCATGTGCAGTAATAACAGAATAAACCATCACACATAAGCAACACACATGAACACCAGTATTTAAGGTGGAAACCCAATTCGGGAGAAAAACACCGCTGCTGTCATCTCTGTCTTTAATATTTATAAAGAAAACTTCTTACAATTTTGTACTGGCGCAGACTCATACCAGCATGCAGGCACCCACCTGCAGAAGGCTGCAACCTTCTCTCGTTCTCCAGCCACTACTGGAAGGGACCTCTAACCCCCTGATATCGTTTACCAGCCTCTCCTGGAAGGGAGCTACTACCCCCTGCTCTCGTTTACCAGCTACCACTGGAAGGGAGCTACAACTCCCTCACTGAAGGCTTCGACCCTCGGCACCACTGCGGACCACGTTGCATCAATTTTCATACTGGATCCAACAACTTCCACACAACATACCTTGTAGGCCACTTTTCATCAGATTTTCAGACTGGACCCACTCTACACATTTAAGCTCAACATACATCAAACTGAAACTTATAACCCTATCAATTCATTCATTGAATCATCAACCAATCAACCAACAACTTGATCTTTAATCAACATAATCAACAGCATAATCAACATTCAAACAACCCAGATCTGTATGAATACATCATTGACAGATAGCAGTAAAACAACAAAACAGATCAGACATTTCATTCCACACACTTTAGCAAAACCCTAGATTCCATACGTGTTTTTACTTCACTAAACCTGCATATATACGCTCTTTCACAAGACAAACCTACGTATAGATCTGCAACTATTTCAGAACTGACCTTTGATTTCATACGCGCTTTTGCTGAAACGAACCTGTGTATATACGCGCTATCGCTGAGATGAACATGCGTATAGATCTGTAACTTTTCAGAACTATGCAGCTCTTCAGAACAGATAAATCAACTCTCACCCTTTACTTCAACAAAGATTCACCAGATCACAGATCTAAACATTCCATAAACAGATCTAGAAAATACATAGTCATTTCAGATCTAGAGATCCCTCTTCATCCTTTTATTCATAGGTGCATTATTAATTCAGATCTATCAATAAAATGTAACCCATTCCATGCAGATATACTTCAGAGTGAAGTATTCATTCAATACCCATACTTCAGAATAGATATGCAGATACAAACTCAACCTTGAACAGACATTGATTCAAATAGCATACGCTACTGTGATTCACTGAAGCCGCGTACATACGCACTTTTCTGCACACCAACCTGCGTATACTTCTGTGTATATTATTTTTCAGAAAAAACTAACTGCCACACGCGCTTTTCATGAAGCAAACCCGCGTATATACGCGCTTTTGTTGAAACCAACTAGCATATAGATCTATAAAAACAAATTTTGCAGAACAGACCAGATCTATAGAACTTACCCAAAGTTATTCATTTTCTTCAGTAGACTTGCGCCAGTTCTTCATCATTCCTTTAGTCGGTCATTTTAGAGATTCATCATCATCAGATCCAAAGATCTTGAACCATCATTATATCCATGGGTACATCATAGATTCAGATCTATCAATTAAGAACATAGTTCATCCAGGTAGATATTCCTTAGATAAATTTATTTATCAACAACCCTTACACATGCACACTTAGCACTATGATCCTCTTCTCCTTATATATTTTTAGCCTTTTACCAATACCATGAGTCAAAACCACTCAACCGCTGATGGTATTCCTGGATGGGATCAAATAGATAATCCACCGCTCAATACTGTGGGCCAATACCATGGTCATGTCCCCTGGTTTTATAAATTTAGAGCGCAAATAGGCATACTCTACTTGGTACGTACTTTTACGCGTACATACACTACTTTCCCTTTACAAACCCGCGTATGCTTTGTGACATATCTTATTTATCATTACTCTGGCACTTACTATAATTTCTTTCTTTGTTACTTCTAAACTGCTCTGTAGATACATCAGATTTACATCATTAACAAATAGGTTGCTATCCAAAGACAACTCATCAAGTCAGTTTCCATCAAGGACAACTTCATCAAGTAGGTGGCCATCAAGGACAACACATTGCATCATATTGCCAACATACCAAGGTTTCTAATCTTTGAGTGGGATAAAGACAAAGCCAAAAATCACTACAACATGCAAATCTTCTAGAAAATCATTCAAAACTTACAAATGCTGAGGTAAAATCTCAACCAAAGCTTTCTGACATAAAATAGAGGTCTGGGTATACACTGAAAATCTAACAAACTAATCCAGAAAAGAGGATTTTAAGATTTTTCAAAAAATTTCACAAGGTTTGCAGGATTCAATGTAAACCAGTGCGGTCCCGCACTGTGTATACAAGAAAAGAGCGAAGATGCCTACACTTTTTTTAAAAGAAAAGTGCAGATACCAGAAAACTAAAAGAAAAAACAAAAAACTCTAAATCATTTCTCAGGGATTCTACACGGATAAATTACCCAAGCCAGTATAAATCAATCAAAATCAGAAAAAATAAATTCACAAGTCAAAAATAAAAAAATCAAAGTATCAAGATCCAATCCCCAGTGGAGTCGCCATTTTGTTGGATGGATAAGTCGTTCTTCTAGAAAATACAGACCTCCCAAGTGTCCTACGGACAGCTAGCAACAAACAGAGAAATAAAAACCATTTTCTCTAGACAATATTTGATTCATTAATTAGTTACAACAGGAGTTTTGAGAACCTACCTGTAGTCTAGTGCTAATTTTAATAGTCTTCTCTCCAGCTCCTTTGAAAGAATCATCTTCAAAGATCTGCAATCACAAACATGAAGAAATCAATAGCACCTGCATAGGATAAACTAATTCACAAATTATATATCTATCAAGATGATCAAGGAATTCAAGAAATAAGCTAATTAATTAAATAACTCATCGACAAAACATGATAAACAAGCTACTTAATTAAAGAACTCATTGAGAAAACGATATTCATTCGTATTATCTTTGACAAAGAAGATCCTTACAACCATGTCCGCCTTGATGTCATACAGGCCTTCCTGGGGTCCAGAACAGGCGTTTCCTTTACTCTGGCAAGCTTTGCACTCTCTCAGCTAAAATGCACATGGGTGTGTAATCATTCCCATATAATGATCAGTTAAGAGAGTATGACTCTCTAAAGCATTTCTCCTCAAAAATTCTCCAAGTCTAACTCACTAACTCTAACCTTTGAAGCTGTACTATGGCTTCAATTTATAGGAAAAGAGAGGAGGTTATGGTTCCACATAAGAAGGGATAGAATACTCTTTTGAATGGATTGAGCTCCATAAATCAAGGGGTAGGCTCCCATAATGGAGGAATGAACATACATGATAGGAGCGAACCTTCAACCAGACAATTGCTTTTAGAAGCTTCCATATTTGACTGTTGGGCTTCTAAATGTTACTTTCCGCCTTTGTTTTACCTTTTACAGGGGTCTGCACCCTTAATGAATAAAAAGTGTGTTTAGCTCTACATGATTTCTAGAGCAAAAAGGTCCGGCATCGCAGGCAATGTCAAGAGAAAGTGCGGTACAAGTGTTTTTAAGACTTTTATGAGCTTTTATCTCTTTTTCAAGGCTTGGTTTTAGGAACTTTGATGTTGTAGACTTCTAAGGGAGTACTAAAACATCATGGTGACAAATTTCAGTGTAACACCTCCCATTTATCAGGACCCATTATTGTTTCCTTTCTCTTTCTCGTAACTTCTAAAAATGTATCAGTCGTTGGCCCAAGATTTATGTACACATTTGCTAGTTCGCCCAATGAATGTGTAACTATTTTGAGGCTTTATCGACTCTCAGCAGGTAGAGTCAAAGCCACGAGATCCCTTCGCAATTTTGCATGAAGTTGTTGACACCTTTCTAAGGTGCATTGTGCCATGTTTCTTTCCCATGGTATATCAAAAATGTTGGTCGGATAAGTTGTGGTGGGTAGACAACCTTCTTCTTGAATGTAGCATTCTGACCTGCGTCTATTTTGACCAACATTTGGAGCATTTTCAGCCTCTGCATCAATATATATATAAAAAATTATATTAGAAAAAACACATGTAAACAAATTTGTACAAATTGAATAAAAAAATACTGAAATTGATGGCAACCTCGACGTGGTTGGCTAGCATCTTCTCCACCTTGAAACTGTTGAGAACCATAACGAACCTGCTGAGAACCAGCACCACCAGCCGTTGATTGGCCTCTGGGGGAATAAATATCACCACCTTCATGCAACATGCTACCACTTATTTATGGCCCTCTAAGGGGATTTGAACCACCACCAACCTCTTGAGAGAAGAGAGAAGCTTCATAAACAAATACGAATTTATAATCAATTTAAAAATACATGCATACATATAAATACACGTACATATTCATTTATTAAATTGTGTTCAAACCATACCATAACTGGGTGAACCATAGGCATCCATGGATGAAGTAGAGACCCTTCTCTTCTTATTTGCTCCTAAAAAATAAAAAATGAAACTTATTAACAACTAATTTAACTCATAAAGTTGATAAAAAATCAATTCCATATGTACACACGTATGGAGATTTAAGATTATATTTAAATACCATCAACAGCTCTCGATCCCTTATCCCCCCCTCTCGTAGAGATATGGGATTCTGTTGATCTTTTTCGTTCATCCTCCATGATATATATATCTACGGTGGACATTTACAATTATTTTTTTAAATAACTAATTTAAAATAAATTTTAGAAAATTAATGTAATTTAGTGTAAACAAATTATGTAAAACACAGCTTTCAAAGCACTAATTGATGCGTGAAACTCAATTTAAGCAAAAAAAAGTTATAAAAATGATAAATTCACCAAATTGTGTTTTACATGGTGGGAGCACACTTGGTATAAAATTGAAAAAAACACATTGTCATTAAAAAAGAAGTGAAACTCCATTTAAACAAAAATTTGTTGAAGTCCCCACATTTTAATTTCATAAAAATGTGAATTTCACCACTTGTTGCAAATGTGAAGTTCAACAAGTTGCGCTTTACATGGTGTGGTGGGAGCACGCTTGGTATATAATTGAAAAAAGCACATGGTCATTAAAAATGACGCATTTATAAGTACACAACACACGCATATCTAAGATATGTTACAATGTCAATTAATAAATTTTGAAGGAGAGTGTCTCAACACTAATTCATCTTTGAGAGATTAATCTTGAATTTTTGAAGAAGAGCGTCTCAAAACTAATTCATCTTTGAGAGATGAATCTTGATTTTTTGAAGAAGAGTTTCTCAAAACTAATTCATCTTTGAGAGATGAATCTTGCATTGGCATTGCCCCGTATAATTCTAATTCATCTATTAATTCATCTTTGATAGATAAATCCTAAATTTGCATTGCCCCACGCAATAGATCAGCAGACATCTTATTCACATTTGTACAATGCCTTATACTAAAAAATTGAAATTGGCTAACAATATTGTTTGCTATTCCATGCAGTTCTTTTAGCCTCTCCTTCTTAACTTGGTACACGTAATTCATCTGGTTGCACACAAGTTCAGAATTGGTGAAAACTGCAATTCCATTTGATCCATACTCCATCGATGTTCCCAAGCCTTCTATCAATCCAATATAATATGCCTCGTTGTTTGTTGTTCTTCCCAGTATATTCATTTTCCTTTGGATGACTTTGCTAGTCGCAATATTGGAAAGCACATATGTAACCACTACTTTCCCTGGATTTGGATAGCAAGAAAATTCTATGCATAATTTCCATTTTTCAACCATATTTAATGGTTTTCTTATCCCTAAAAAAATAAAAAACAAATTCAATAAAAATATATATTAAATTGACATTTATTTCAAATGCATGGGAGAAATGAAAAACTTCTATTTAGATCTATTCCAGAGATTGACTGTAGGGGAATTTACTGGATATGTCACCTTTCATAAAATATGACATCCAGAGGCTACCTGGCCCTTTACAGACTCTGCCTATATAACTTGTAGAAGTTAACACTACCAGTCCCAATTATACCTTATGAAGGGAAAATATCACAATTATATGTTAATGTTGATGTGTTTTACATTGAATATTTTTCATTTTGTTAAGAATCTATTTTCAAAATATTTAAAACTATATACTTGGTTAAAACCTATGTTTTGTATCAAATTACTTTTTGTTTCTAAATACTATACATGTTGAATATAAAAGGTTTTTTGTTAGTATGAATCCTTTTTCGAAGTGTACGAAAAAGGATCACTTTAGCTACGCATAACTAATAGCCCTAACAACAAAAGTGGTTGCCAATATCTTCAGATCTGCAATTAGTTGATCAAGAAAAGAGCTGCAAAAAACCAGATCTATGCATGGAAAGACATTAAGCAGTAAAAATAAGGGTTTGCTCCATATACCAATAGACAAGACAAGAACAATTTTGAAAGAATTTTTATATTAATGGGGCACCTGGGAGGAAAACAAGAAGGCGTATCCAATTCTCCTCGGTGGGATGGGTTCTTGGAAGTCCTCAGCACTTCAGATCTAAGATTTCTCTCTCTTGTTGGTGTAGAAAACCCACACAAAGAATGGAACTCAAAGGGAGCTCACACAGCAAATGGTAGAAAAATGGGACCAAGTGTATAGATCCGGAGTGATCTAATAGGCAACAAAAGGTGAAGAATGGTAGGAAAAACCCTCCTATTTATAACAAAATATTGGGTCATTCTAGATCTTGGTGCATGATTAAAATAATGTTAACCAAATCTAGATCCACCTTTTATGGAATATTTTATTATATTTGTTGGAGGGAAAAAGTATTTGACTTGGGTGAAATCCCTTTATTTGTCAATAATAAATAAATAAATGATTTATTTATCTTTTTAAGGAAGTGGTTGAAGGATAATCAAATAAATAATGATTTATTTAATTATTTGTGGATGATTTGGTCATATTTAACAAGGAATATTATCTAAATAAGATTTAAATAATTATTCCTAGAAAATAATGAGATAAATAAAGGTTTATCTAATTAATTTCTTTGTTTTGGGTTAAACATGACTAGGAATAATAATTAAATTATGGTTTAATTAATTATTCCATGAGGAAAATCAAACAAATATAGGTTTGTTTAATATTTCATTTTGGGGTTTCCTGTTTAGACCATAAACAACCTAATAAATGTGGTTTATTAAGTTATTTAACATAGTGAAGGCAATTTTACTTAGGGTAAAATTGGTCTTACATGGTGTATTTGGGTCCATCTAATGATAATAGGTTAGATGACCAAAAAATGGTGTAACATTTTTTTCTCTCTCATTGTTTGAGACCATGGATATGAAAATAAAAAACTTCTAATTATATCTATTCTAGAGATTGACTGTAGGGGCATTTACTCTTAGGTTAAAACCTATGTTTTGTATCAAATCACTTTTGGTTTCAATGGGAAACTTTTATGGCGAATTTATGTTTTACATGTTGAATATAAAAGGTTTTTTCTCTCTCATTGTTTGAGACCATGGATATGAAAATGAAAAACTATATACTTGGTTAAAACCTATGTTTTGTATCAAATTAATTTTTGTTTCTAAATACTATACATGTTGAATATAAAGGGTTTTTTCTCTCCCATTGTTTGAGACCATGGATATGAAAATGAAAAACTTCTAATTAGATCTATTCTAGAGATTGATTGTAGGGGCATTTAATCTTAGGTTAAAACCTACATTTTGTATCAAATCACTTTTGGTTTCAATGGGAAACTTTTATGGCTAATTTGTGTTTTACATGTTGAATATAAAAGGTTTTTTCTCTCTCTCATTGTTTGAGACCATGGATATGAAAATGAAAAACTTCTATTTAGATCTATTCTAGAGATATGGAAAATTTGTGTTTTACATGTTGAATATAAAATATTTTTTCTCTCTCATTGTTTGAGAGGTCATGGATATGAAAATGAAAAACATCTATTTAAAACTATTCTAGAGATTGACAGTAGGGGCATTTACTCTTAAGTTAAAAACTATGTTTTGTATCAAATCACTTTTGGTTTCAATGGGAAACTTTTATGGCTAATTTGTGTTTTACATGTTGAATATAAAAGGTTTTTTTTCTCTCTCTCATTGTTTGAGACCATGGATATGAAAATGAAAAACTTCTATTTAGATCTATTCTAGAGATATGGAGAATTTGTGTTTTACATACATAGAATATAAAAGGTTTTTTCTCTCATTGTTTGAGACCATGGATATGAAAATGAAAAGCTTATATTTAAAACTATTCCAGAGATTGACTGTAGAGGCATTTACTCTTAGGTTAAAACCTATGTTTTGTATCAAATCACTTTTGGTTTCAATGGGAAACTTTTATGGCTAATTTGTGTTTTACATGTTGAATATAAAAGGTTTTTTTCTCTCTCTCATTGTTTGAGACCATGGATATGAAAATGAAAACTTCTATGTAGATCTATTCTAAAGATATGGCTAATTTGTGTTTTACATACATTGAATATAAAAGGTTTTTTCTCTCATTGTTTAAGACCATGGATATGAAAATGAAAAACTTCTATTTAAAACTATTCCAAAGATTGATTGTAGGGGCATTTACTCTTAGGTTAAAACCTATGTTTTTTATCAAATCACTTTTGGTTTCAATGGGAAACTTTTATGGCTAATTTTTGTTTTACATGTTGAATATAAAAGGTTTTTTCTCTCATTGTTTAAGACCATGGATATGAAAATGAAAAACTTCTATTTAAAACTATTCCAAAGATTGATTGTAGGGACATTTACTCTTAGGTTAAAACCTATGTTTTTTATCAAATCACTTTTGGTTTCAATGGGAAACTTTTATGGCTAATTTTTGTTTTACATGTTGAATATAAAAGGTTTTTTTCTCTCTCATTGTTTGAGACCATGGATATAAAAATGAAAAAATTCTATTTAGATCTATTCTAGAGATATGGATAATTTGTGTTTTACATACATTGAATATAAAAGATTCCTTCTCTCATTGTTTGAGACCATAGATATGAAAATGAAAAAATTCTCTTTAAAACTATTCTTGAGATTGACTGGGGCATTTACTCTTAGGTTAAAACCTATGTTTTGTATCAAACCACTTTTGGTTTCAATGGGAAACTTTTATGGCTAATTTGTGTTTTACATGTTGAATATAAAAGGTTTTTTTCTCTCTCATTGTTTGAGACCATGGATATGAAAATGAAAAACTTCTATTTAGATTTATTCTAGAGATACGGCTAATTTGTGTTTTACATACATTGAATATAAAAGGTTTTTTCTCTCATTGTTTGAGACCATGGATATGAAAATGAAAAACTTTTATTTAAAACTATTCCAGAGATTGATTGTAAGGGCATTTACTAAGGTTAAAACCTATGTTTTGTATCAAATCACTTTTGGTTTCAATGGAACCCTGTATGGATAATTTGTGTTTTACATGTTGAATATAAAAGTTTTTTTCTCTCTTTCATTGTTTGAGACCATGGATATGAAAATGAAAAACTTCTATTTAGATCTATTCCAGAGATTGACTGTAGGGGCATTTACTGAATATGTCACCTTTCATAAAAGATGAGATCCAGAGGCTACCTGGCCCTTTACAGACTCTGCCTATAGAACTTGTAGAAGTTACCACTACCTGTCCCAACCATACCCTATCAATGGTGTAGAAGACTCGTGGAATCACTCAAACTACTTTACACAGACATAAGGCTGTATAAGAATGCATAAGAATGCATGTGTTTTACATTGAATATTTTTCATTTTCTTAAGAATCTATTTTCAAAACAACTAACTATATACTTGGTTAAAACCTATATGTTTTGTATCAAATTACTTTTTGTCTCTAAGTACTATGTTTTTTACATTGAATATTTTTCATTTTATTAAAAATCTATTTGAAACAATTAAACTATATAAGGTTAAAACCTATGTTTTGTATTAAATCACTTTTGGTTTCAATGGGAAACTTTTATGGCTAATTTGTGTTTTACATGTTGAATATAAAAGGTTTTTTCTCTCTCATTGTTTGAGACCATGGATATGAAAATGAAAAAATTCTATTTAGATCTATTCCAGAGATATGGCTAATTTGTGCTTTACATGTTGAATATAGAAGGTTTTTTCTCTCTCTCATTGTTTGAGACCATGGATATGAAGATGAAAAACTTCTATTTAGATCTATTCCAGAGATTGATTGTAGGGGCATTTACTCTTAGGTTAAAACCTATGTTTTGTATCAAATCACTTTTGGTTTCAATGGGAAACTTGTATCACTAATTTTTGTTTTACATGTTGAATATAAAAGGTTTTTTTTTTTTTACCTAGGGCTACAAACCATAAATTATACAAAATTCAATAGGCATATCCATTTCTCAATATAAATACCTAAGAGATATGTTGAAAATTTTGAAATGGAATACTATAAACCTAAGAGAATCTCCATATCGATTAGATGGAAGCTGTGTGCAGATGATGGATGATGAATGACCTAAGTGAATCTCCATATCAATTGGATGCAAGTTATGTGCAAATGATGGATGATGAATTAGGTGATGTTGATCATAACCTTTACATCTATATGATAGGAAGCTTGATATACATAACAAGGTTTAGACTAGATATAATTTTGGAATTTATATTAGTTGGAATATTTCAATATAATAGATTCATCTATTACCAACAAACAGATATTAAGATACTTGAAAGAGACTACAAACAATGGACTATAGTACTCAAAAGGTGAGAAATTTACATTGACAACATAGAGAGATTCAACTAGGCTTGTGTGGATGACATGAAAAGTACAAGTGGACAATGTATAATTCTACTTAGAAGAGTCTTTGGTTGCATGGTTAAGCAAGAAAGAGTCATTACTTTCTCTATCTAGAGTAGAAGTGGAATACATAGTAGTTACTTCTTTTTGCAGACAAGTGTTTTGGATGAAATGGGCTCTACAAGATATTAAGGTAAATTTCAGTGAACCTATATCTATTAAGTGTTTCAATACAAATGTAATAATAATTTCAAAAATAAAATATTCTACTTCCTTCAATCACTAAACAAATCATCATAAACTACCACTTCCTCACACAACAAGTCTTTGAGAAAATAGTGAAGATGGAATACATACCCACAAAGCCTCTTGTTAGAGAACCATTTGAATATGTGAGAAACAAATTAGGGATAGTTCTTATAAATTATTATCACTTATTTGACTTCAAAAGAAGAGCCTAGAATATTACAGAGAATAGGAAATTGAGTGCAATATCTATGTGAGAGAGTACACAATATCTAAGGGGGAGAATACAATATAAGGAAGGATTAAAAAGAGTAACAAGAAGCATATGATTGTGTCAATAATTTGAAGTATTCAAGAAGCATAAAAAAGGACCATCATCAAAGAAGCATATGATTGTGTCAATAATTTGAAGTAGTCAAGAAGCATAACAAAGTACAGTCATCAAATTGCAAGATCAAGTAGTCTTCTTCATGAAGAAGCAACATTAACTAAGTTCATCATTTAAAGGTTCATTTTTTAATGAAAATATTTATGAAAAAAAAATACATATGTATATATAAATTATATAAACATGTAAATAAATATTCTCAAATGTACACAGTAGTATTATAAATTTTCATATCTAATTAATAGATGTTGAAGATGAGTCTAGCTCATTCTTTATTAGCATTATCATAACTTTCTCAAAAGCTCCACCTGAATCTAAAAATGAATATGGAATGAATCATTGTACATTATGATAAATATTGTATTTAAATAACATTTGATCTATGAATAAAAAAGAAAATGGGATCTCTTCATATATGTGAGAAAAAAATTAGGGATAGTTCTTGTAAATTATTGTCACTTATTTGACTTCAAAAGAAGAGCCTAGTATATTACATAGAATATGAAATTGAGTGCAATATCTATGTGGGAGAGTACACAATATCTAAGGGGGAGAATACAATATAAGGAAGGATTAAAAAGAGTAACAAGAAGCATATGTTTGTGTCAGTAATTTGAAGTAGTCAAAAGCATAACAAAGGACCATCATCAAAGAAGCATATGATTGTGTCAATAATTTGAAGTAGTCAAGAAGCATAAAAAAGGACCCTCATCAAATTGCAAGATCAAGTAGTCTTCTTCATGAAGAAGCAACATCAACTAGGTTAATCATTTAAAGGTTCATTTTTTAATGAAAATATTTATGAAAAATAAAAGTACATATGTATATATAATTTATATAAACATGTAAATAAATATTCTCAAATGTACACAGCAGTATTATAAATTTTCATATCTAATTAATAGATGTTGAAGATGAGTCTAGCTCATTCTTTATTGGCATTATCATAACTTTCTCAAAATATCCTCCTGAATCTAAAAATGAATATGGAATGAATCATTGTACATTATGATAAATCTTGTATTTAAATGACATTTGATCTATGAATAATATGGAATGAATCACTGTACATTATGAAGAGTCATGAGATCCACATTTCCACCATACTATTTGCAAGTTCTGTATGAAGATATGTAGTCTAATAACTAATCAGTTATGATATTTTTGTAAATATGAAAACGGTTCTATGATATAAAGGCCAACATGGAATCAAACTACAATGTTACATGTCACTCCATCACTATTATTCCTCTAAATCCTTTAGCTTTGTATTATGAAAGAAAATCTATATATGCTATGCTATATTTGAATGCTAGATTTAAATGTATACAAATGGTGAATGGTTAAAGTATTAAAGTAAAAATTGGTTGTAGGGCTTATAAAAGATAAACTTCATTGCAAAAGAAGAATTAACATCACATTCTTCATATCTCTCCAAGAGGACTATATTTATCACAATGTTTTGAGTAGATCATGAAGATAATAAAAAAAGAGACATTTGGAAAAGGAAAATAAAAATCTAAATGTATATGATAGTCAATAAGGTAGTGAATAAATTCAAGCAAACAATGAAACAAAGCTCAAAGAAATACTAATATTGCAGGGGAATTTCATACATGCAATAAAAAAACAAAAAAAAGAGGGAAACATAAAATTTCACCATTAGATATCATTGAAAGAGACACCACTAGTACTAATATATTGAATAACTTCATACATTGAACTACTACAAATGGAAATGAAGAAACAAACATCAATAGACTCTAAATGGCCTTTCATACAATTATTTTTTTGACAAAACCCTCTAAGATTAAGACTAATGCCCTACAATGAAGTTTTCACATGCATCCAGAAATAATAAAAAATAATTTATGTTCTAAAGAGAAAGAAAGAACCAACAAATATGTATATATCTACAAAAATTCCTTAGAATAGAAGGCAAAGAATGGGTGCCAAGTATGAGGTGACATAATTTAGCTTGAAGAATAGAGTTATAATCCTTTACTCTATAGAATTGATAGGTGCAGAGATCGCTGGAGATAGAAAGGAAAATAAAAATAAAGTTGATAATGAATAGTGTCAAGAAATCCCGACAGCTCTGAAACTTTACAGGAATTTTCAGAAGCAGCGGAAGCTTGAAGAATAGAGTTATAATTCTTTACTCTATAGAATTGATAGGTGCGGAGATAGCTGGAGATAGAAAATAAAATAAAAATAAAGCTGACACTGATAATGAATAGTGTCAAGAAATCTCGGCAGCTCTGAAACCTTACAGGAATTTTCAGAAGCTTGAAGAAAAGAGTTATAATTCTTTACTATATAGAATTTATAGGTGCAGAGATAGCTGGAGATAGAAAGGAAAATAAAAATAAAGCTGATAATGAATAGTGTCAAGAAATCCCGACAACTTTTACACCTTACAGGAATTTTTAGAAGCAGCAGAAGCTTGAAGAGAATGATTTTACCGGGACCGTTTTCGAAGGGAATTTTTATGCTCCCCAAGAGTTTAAGGCCTTGGAAACCATGCCTACAAGGGCATAAATCTATGCCAAGATCTTGGGCTCACTGCAGAAATTCAAAAATACCAAAATTGATAGCCTAACAATAACTGCGCTAATATTACTAAATTTTATAATACATATTAAATACGACAGCCACAACAGTGAGAACCACAAGCCAGAATAATGATAAACAACACCCCTCAAGCAAGCTAGTAGAAAGGACAAGAGACCAGGCCAACAACCAAGAATAACAGGGGGATGGAATGGAGCAGTGAGAAAGAATATTCAGTTATTAATCCGTGGAACTCAATCTATTTCGTCTGGCGGTCAATGTGTCGATCAATAAGCTCTACGGCTATGACTGTTTCTATATCACTGTAAGGCTATGACTCTTGCTTATATATATTTAATAATAATAAATATATCTTCACTTTCAAAATGTTAAATTTAAATTTACAACCATTCTAAATAAAGTGTCTTTTCACTTTCAAAATGTCTATAAATTCTCTCTTGATTTTCCATGCCATCAAAGCAATCAAAGAAATCTCTCCTAACTGTATTGGCAAACACCTCAACTAATTAATTTCATGGTTTTAGATTACCTGGAAATTCGCTCGGCGCAACTCCTGAGCAACAATTCGCGAGTGCCAATTCGCTCGGCACAACTCCTGAGCAGCAATCCGCGGGCGCCAAATTGGCAACAGAGCAGCAACAGTGCCATAGAAACGAAAATTAGAACAGAATCTCGCGAAAAATAGAATATGCAAAAAAAAACACGCTAAAATGAGACAATTCGCGGGTGATATATTTATAAAATATGAGTTCGGCCGAACTATTTTAAAATTTCGGCCAAACTATTGTTGTTGGTTTTCTCATATCCGGCCAAAAATCTGTTTGCCCACACTGTCAGTACATCGTCAATCTAAACGACAGAACGAGTTCGGCCGAACTATTGCGGAAAAATGTTTTCCGCCCCCGATTCTCAAAAAAGTGTAACCCAACTTTACAGTTTCACCCTAAGATCATCATCTTTTTAAATCTCAACACTCCCTCTCAACAAGATAGGGATTATCTTTCACCCCGATCCTGCCTCTATGGTATTCAAATTTTCTCCTGTTGAGCGTCTTCGTCAGAACATCTACATCCTGATCTTCCGTAGGAATGTACTAAAGCAACATGATCTTCCGCTGCGCACAATCTCTGATATAATGATACCGGATATCTATATGTTTAGATCTATCATGAAACACAGTGTTAATCGAGAGTTTAATGCAACTCTGATTATCACAATGTATCATTGTAGGATCTAAATGAGAACCGAACAAACCGACCAGGATCTTCCTCATCCAGATAGCCTCACATGCAGCTTGACTTACTGCCATGTATTTTGCTTCCGCTGAACTTAGTGCCATGGATATTTGTTTCCTGATGTAACAAGAAATTGTTGTAGATCCGATATTGAAAACCCCTCCTGATGTGCTATTTCTGTCCATTGGGTTGTCTGCCCAATCTGCATCCATGAAGCCATGCAACTTCACCTCATCCGTATGTTTGTACCATAAGCCATACTCAGATATTCCCCTAAGATATCTCAGGACATGCATGCCTGTCTTCCAAAAGAGCCTGGTAGGCTTAACGATCGCTTGACTAATCTGGTTCACCGCATAGCATATGTTCAGTCTTGTATTAACTAAATACATGAGCGAAACCACCAACTGTCGATAAATAGTGGCATCCACTACCTCTGCCGATGTATCATCCTCTTTCCTCCAATTTCCTGGAAGAGGAGTATCCATGGGCTTGCAGTCTTCCATGTGAAACTTACCAAGTATCTCCTGAACATACTTGCCTTGAGACACAAATAGTTCACCTTCTCGCTGTCATATTTCCAATCTAAGGAAATAATGAAGAAGGCCCAAATCCTTCATCTCAAACTCCTTTGCAAGATCTACCTTTCATGAGTGTATCAACTGCTCATCACCCGTTAGTATTAAATCATCAACATAAAGAACAATGATTAAAATCTTACCCTCCACCACAATTTGGTACAGGTTTGCATCTGCCTCACTCTTGGTGATGCCAAGTCTGGTGAAATAGCTGTCGATCCGTGTGTACCAAGCACGTGGTGCTTGCTTTAGCCCATACAATGCTCTTTTGAGTCTGCACACATGCGACTCGCTGCTGAAGATCTCAAATCCTTCAAGCTCCTCAATGTACACTTCTTCCTCAATGATCCCATTAAGGAACGCAGTCTTCACATCCATCTGATGAATGTGCCAACCCATCTGCGCTGAGAGAGCAAGGATGGTCCTTATGGAATAATACCGTCCGACAGGTGCAAAGGTTTCTTCATAATCAATCCCCTTGATCTGTGAGAAGCTCCGAGCAACAAATCTTGCCTTATACTTCTCAACGCTCCCATCAACAACTTGCTTTACCTTGTAGATCCATCTTTAACCTACCACTGATTTACCAACCGGCCTTGGAACAATCTCTCAAGCATTGTTTCTGACAATGGAGTCATACTCCTCCACCATGGCATCTACCCATGTTGGCTCATGCTCTTCTTCTTCAAAAGAATATGGCTCTGTCACGATACACTTGCTCATGAGAGCCATATATCCAATGAATCGGTCAGGTGACTATCTTTGTCTGCGCTGTGATGTAGGAACTCCTACATTTTGTGCCTCATCAAGCTTTAGTCTCTCAGCTTCTGTGGTATGCTTTTTGTCTGTTCTGATGTTTGGTTCCGCATGAGTGGACTCCTCCACTCCATGAATCTCCTCCTGTAGTTGATCCACATCTAGAGGCTCATCTTTGGGAACAAGAAGTTCCTCCTCTGCGTGCAAGTATAGCTCCCTCTCAAGCGACAACTTCATGGCTTTCACTTCATTGAATTTTATATCCCGTCGCACCACAGTCATTCGACTATTTGGAAAATACACATAATAATTATGGGGTGTTTCTATGTACCCCACAAATATCCCAACTTCTGCAGTCGGCTCCAGCTTCTTCTTGGCGTTCTTTGTCACATGAATGTAAACAGAGGAGCCAAAAATCTTCAAATGAGAAATATCAGGCTTCTTACCAGTAAAATTTTCTTCAGGTGTACTCATGCCAATTACTCTATGAGGAAAACAGTGTTGCACATAAACAGCAATGTTGCATGCTTCTGCCCACAAGTGCATCAGTTGGCCCTGGTCATGTAGCATAGCTCGTGCAGCACCCACGATCATTTTTTTCTTCCTCTCCACAACCCCATTTTGTTGTGGGTTATGAGGCGCTATGAGTTCTCTTCAGATTCCTTCTTTGCTACAGAAGTCTGAATTTGTTCGAAATATATTCACCCCCATTATCGCTCCGCAGAGCCTTCACTTGCTTCCCCAACTCCTTCTCTACCAATGCTTTAAACTCACAGGAGGCCCTACAAGGTTCTTACTGACGTAGTAAATCACATGCTCGATACCATTGTCATCTTCTTGGATAAGGACTCTAGCGACCGAATAGGTGGAAGCGGAGATATACAGGATGAAGTCCCAATCAAAGTCGGGAGGGCAGATCAAGGGAGCGGATGTGAGAGCCTGCTTGAGGGCATCGAAAGACTCATGAGCATAGGTATCCCAAACAAATGGGATATTAGATCGGTGGAGTCTAAGGAACCCATGTGCGGTGGTGGCATAGTCAGGGACGAACCGACGAAGAAAATTAGCTTTGCCTTGGAGACTTTGGAGCTGGCGTAGGGTACACGGAATGGGAAGTTCAAGAATGGCTTGAACTTTCAAAGGGTCAAGAGTGATACCATCCTTAGATACTATGAAGCCTAAGAGACGGCCGGCGGGAACGCAAAAGACGCATTTCAACGGGTTAAGGCGGATAATATACTTGCGACATCGGAGAAAAATGGTACGCAGATCGTGTAGGTGCTGCGCCCGATGCTTAGAACGCGCAGTGAGGTCATCTAAATAGGCAAGGATAATATGAGCTAAGTCATGGAAACAATAAGACATGACCCGGTAAGAAAAAGTTCCCCACGGACTAATGAACGCGGTTTTTAATTGATCAGCAGGACGGATAACAATTTGGTTGTATCCAGAGAAACCATCCATAAAGGATAGAACCTCATGCCCCACACACTCGTCAATGATTTGGTCAATGAACGGTGTGGGGAAGTTGTCTTTGGGATAAGCTTTGTTCAAGTCGCGAAAGTCCGTGCAGACACGGATGGTGCCTTGTTTCTTGAGAACAGGAACTAGGTTGGATACCCAAGTGGTGTATTCAATGGGGTAAATGAAACCAGCCTGCTTGAGCTTATTGATTTCGGCTTTGATAGTCTCACGTCTGGAAGGATGAATGGGTCTCAACTTTTGACGGACCGATTTGGCATCAGGCCATGTGTCGATATGGTGTTCGACGATGGCGGGATCGAGTCCGGGCATTTCAGAATAGGACCAGGCGAAAATATCGCAGAATTCTTTGAAAAGCTTGGTGTAAGCTTCAATTTCTTCCGGGGTGCATTGGGCGCCCAAGGTGACATATTCTTCGATTCCTGGTTTGACTGAAATGTCAATTTTAATGGTAGGAGAGATATTGGCCATGTTTCCTTCTTCGAAAGCATCAGGTGCAGGGATGGGATTTTTGAACCAATCGACTACCTTGGGAATGAAGTCTTTGGTTTCCACAGCATATTGGTCATGGGACTGCTGTGGGAGGAAGTATGCACGATGGTGCATATCATCCCACGGAAAGTCAGGGTTGGTCATGGCTTCCATAATGTCTTCATCGGACTGAAAGATGGGAAGACTGGAGGAAGAAGGATCACCCGATGAGGTAGTGATGTGTGACAGGTCATCTTGTGGAGAAGGGCTCAGATGCGCAACGTCAACAGATCCAAGGTCGACTGAGGGGGAACCGAGAGTGTCTGCAGGTCGAAGGTTAGGTGAACTATCTCTCAAGGATGATGATAGGTACAAAATGGTGGTCAAAGGCTCTGTTGGTTCGATAGTGGGAGGAGGAAGACCAGGGAAGGTTCCGAGCAAAGAGGATTCTTTGTAAACGCCAGGAGAGACACTGGTCAAGGAATCGACGGTTTGCTTGTTGGCTACAGAAGAGATGGTCATCTCAGGTGAGGTCTGAGATTTTGGCTCATGATATGTCAACTGGTCAATGGTGACTCTCTTTCCATTATGAGGGAAAGACATCTTGCGGAAAACCGCGGATGGGACAGCAGACATAGCATAGGTGTAGCTTCACCCCAATAGAATTTTTTAGTCTAGCGGGGCGTCGATGACTTCGACATCAACGCAAACAGTCTTACCGGTAAGGGTGATAGGACAATTACGGAAGAGGCCAATGGGCTGGGAGGCGTGGCCGTCCCACACTCAAAGGGTGATCGTGGAAGGGGCCAACTCAGAAGATCCGAGTTGCTTCCAAACCGAAGCGGACATCACACAAGTGGATGCCCCCCCATCAATTATAGACCGAGAAACGTTGGCGTTCCGGATTTTGACTAGGATTTGGAAGGCGACGGAAGCAGGCAGGGGAGGATGGTCTGATTGATGGGCGTCGAACACAATCATTTGGTCATCAGCTAGATCTACAGCGCCCATCGCAGATAGTAGAGCCTTCTTTTGGGAAGGGCATGACTGGAGGAGTTCCAGTGTGGAAATGGCAGCAGGAGATTGCGCCAAATCATCTACTATGCTATACGAATGAGCAGCTCGACCAGAAGCAGCATTTCGACGTAACAGTCCTTTAGGAATCTTGGGATGGACCTCAACTTTGGGTTGAGGGATATGTAAGGGACCATTGGTTGTCGAAAGAGGCTCTGTGGAACCGGAAGAAAGGGACTCGGGGGCAGACTGAGCGGGAGGCTTGGGGTACTGGCGAGACTGAGTTTGAAGGTGAAGGTCGACAGTTGGGGATGGATCAGAGTTCATCATAAGGATCTGGTAATCGGAGGAACCAGAAATGGAAGGTGGAGTGGCAACCCGCCCGTCAGGTGGTTGGGTAGCCACGAATTCTTGCTGAGGGAAAAGATCAGTAAACACAGCTAGTTGAGTAGTGGCCACATTAGGGGGAGCATGAGGGGAGGCATGTTGTCCTCGCAATGTGGCTTGAGACTCCCACATCTGCCACATCTGTGGTAAAAGGGGACAATCGTGGGTGTAATGACCGTAAACACCACAACACGAACAAGGCTTGTTGGTGCGAAGAGGCCTGTCTGGCTTGGGCTGAGTGCCCTGTTGCTGGTTAGCAGTGTTAGGGTCAAAACCTTGAGGATTGGGTCCACGAGTACCAGGGGCAGATTGATTTGGATTGCCTCTCCACCTTCTTGGAGAAGAAGGGGGATTAGTCGCGCCCTGCTGTTCAAATACTTGCCCTGGAGGGGGCTGTAGGTGTTGTTGCTGGGGTTGAGGAGGCAAGGGAGGTGGAAGCGCATATGCTGGAGGAGCTGGGGTACCAGGCTGCGGATAAGGGTAATGGTTAGGGTGGGCAACATTGAGGTAAGCAGGAGGTTGGGAAAAAGGAGGAGGCTGCATCTTTGGCTATCTGGATACATGCTACGGAGGGAAAAGTGTAGGTATTTGACTTTATCCGTGAAGAAAATATTGCAAGGAGGTTGAGGGGTTGAGCATACGGATAGGAGAGGGCTCAAATCCGTGGGCGGTCTGCGATGCCGGAGCGATGGTGCCCTTGAGCACAGGGAGGTCGAAGGACCGGTATAAACATAACCGGAAGTGAGCATAGATCGGGTCATATTTCAAGTTCTTTGAGACTAAGCGGCTTCCTTGGTTTAAATCAATAGGAAGCGACATGTTGCACAATGGGAGCTAAGGGCGAGCAGAGCCGGTCCTGTAGATCCGAAAATGAAGGGGGAAGCCCCCGGCTAAGCATTAGTGTCGCTGCGACAGCAGGTGGCAGAAAGGCGCGGTGCAGAAGATGATTAAGACGGAAAGTCAGGAAATACGTGCCGATGTGCTGCCAGAGGGAGCTAGAAGTAAGATAAAAAGGCTTGAGCAATGGTCGCAAAGGTGGTATGGGAAGAGGTGGCTTGGTCGACATACCATTTAGAAGCTTCGCCAGTAAGTGTGCGTTGGAACAATTGAAGACGAATGGAGTCATCGGTGATGGAATTGGAGGAACACCACATGTGGAAAGATCAGACATGATTGGTTGGATCTTCTCTAGCAAGGCCTCGAACTTAGGGATGTCGGAGGGGAGCTTGGTTGGCATAGCAGGCCAACCAACATCGTGGCAGATAGGGTCATTGATCAACTGATTGAAATCGGGGAGGCAAAGGCCTGTGATGTACGGCAGCAAGGGTATGGCCGAGGTAGTTCCTGTGGCGGTTCCGCTAGTAGTGGTTCCGGCATTAGGGCCTGGAGCACCGCTAACGTTAGGCCCTGGACCAAACATAGTGAAGGTGACAGGGGGAGAACCAGGAGGAGAAGGAGAACCCAATGAATCAGAAGAGGATTCGGAGTGCAGACTAGGAGGAGGACTGGCTCAACGACGGCGGGACGGAGCAGGTCGATCGACCGGAAATTGAGGGTGAAGGCCAAGAAGTCTCCGAGAAGTGCGCCTTGGGGGCGCAATGATGACAACACAAACACGGCACAAGGGGAAGAAGAACGACCACAAGGGCAAGGAGGTGCAGAATCAAGTGATTAAAATATCGAAACAAGGGCAGATAGGTGTAGTGTCAATTGATTTTAAAGTCTTTGCCTGGCGGTGTAAACCAGGCTCTTCTTCGCTTAGGGTGAGTGTGTGGCGTGCGTTAATTTTAATTTTTAAACCCTTTGCGTTTTGAGAGCAAGAAAAAAGTGTGTTGCGTAACTGAAAATAAATCTGCAAAGAACAGTATATAATGCTGAAATAACAGAAAATTAACAGCTACTATTGCATCTATCTAACCCAAGAAGGCGGGTCCCTCAAAACTAGTCTAAAAAAGGGGAAAAAATCTAGTCAAAACACACTGAAAAAAGGCCAATAGATCTAAGGTCGGGAGGGACAGAGATCTAAAGGATAAAGTTGCTAAAAATAGGTGCAGATCACAGCCAATAGACAGAGGCAAGGTGGCTGGAAAAAGGGAGGAAATCAGCAAAAAGCGGAAAGGACAGGGAGGAGGTCCTAAAAAGAGGTCCAAACAAAACGACAAGAAGTGATTTGAAAGGAAGAAAGGCTGATTTAAAGGGATCTAAGGAGGAGGTTTCAGATCTGAAAAAGGGAAAGCTGAAACTCTGAAAAACAGACGGCTGAAACAGCTAAAACTCTTCCACAAAAAGTGGAGGGTACTGAAGCCCTAGGGGGCTAGGTTCCCACTTAGATGAGTAAAAACAAATCAGAACTAGGTCAAAGCGGGCTGAGACAGATACTGGAAAACCCTGACAGAAGCTTCAGCAAAACCCAGAAAAATTGCAGAAAAACCACTGAAAAATTGGCAGGTCGCAGGTTCTGACCTGTTTTCAGTGCAGGTCGCAGAAAAGAGGCTGAAAAGTGCGACATGGAGGTCCAGGTCGCAGTTTTTGGGCTGAAAAGTGCGACCTCCCGTTCCAGTTGTCTCGGCAGCATATTTTCGGAAAAGTTGTCGTCTCAGTTGCGGCTGATGTCGCTTACCTGCGCAATAGGGCCAGAAACACACGGAAGTTAAAAATTTAATGTTTTAGGGTTTTATGTGAGAAAAACAACATAAAAATAGGAAAAATAAACAGCTGAAAAGAAACCCTAGGGTCGGAAGTAGCTGGATATGCAGGAATATGAAAAACGACAGCGGTCGTAATTTAAAACCCGTGTGGGGTCGCCATTTGTTAGTATGAATCCTTTGTCGAAGTGTACGAAAAAGGACCACTTTAGCTACGCATAACTAATAGCCCTAACAACAAAATTGGCTGCCAATATCTTCAGATCTGCAGTTAGTTGATCAAGAAAAGAGCTGCAAAAAATCAGATCTATGCATGGAAAGACATTAAGCAGTAAAAATAAGGGTTTGCTCCATATACCAATAGAGAAGACAAGAACAATTTTTGAAAGAATTTTTGTATTAAGGGCACCTGGGAGGAAAACAAGAAGGTGTATCCAATTCTCCTCAGTGGGATGGGTTCTTGGAAGTCCTCAGCACTTCAGATCTAAGATCTCTCTCTCTTGCTAGTGTAGAAAATCCAATGCAAAGAATAGAGCTCAAAGGGAGCTCACCACACAGCAAATGATGGAAAAATGTGACTAAGTGTATAGATCCAGAGTGATCTAATAGGCAACAAAAGGTGAAGAATGGTAGGAAAAACCCTCCTATTTATAACAAAATATTGGGTCATTCTAGATCTTGGTACATGATTAAAATAATGTTAACCAAATCTAGATCCACCTTTTATGGAATATTTTATTATATTTGTTGGAGGGAAAAAGTATTTGACTTGGGTCAAATCCCTTTATTTGTCAAAAATAAATAGATAAATGATTTATTTATCTTTTTAAGGAAGTGGTTGAAAGATAATCAAATAAATAATGATTTATTTAATTATTTGTGGGTGATTTGGTCATATTTAACAAGGAATATTATCTAAATAAGATTTAAATAATTATTCCTAGAAATAATAAGATAAATAAAGGTTTATCTAATTAATTTCTTTGTTTTTGGGTTAAACATGACTGGGAATAATAATTAAATTATGGTTTAATTAATTATTCCATGAGGAAAATCAAACAAATATAGGCTTGTTTAATATTTCCTTTTGGGGTTTCCTGTTTAGACCATAAACAACCTAATAAATGTGGTTTATTAAGTTATTTAACATAGTGAAGGCAATTTTACTTAGGGTAAAATTGGTCTTACATGGTGTATTTGGGTCCATCTAATGATAATAGGTTAGATGACCAAAAAATGGTGTAACATTTTTTTCTCTCTCATTGTTTGAGACCATGGATATAAAAATAAAAAACTTCTAATTATATCTATTCTAGAGATTGACTGTAGGGGCATTTACTCTTAGGTTAAAACCTATGTTTTGTATCAAATCACTTTTGGTTTCAATGGGAAACTTTTATGGCTAATTTATGTTTTACATGTTGAATATAAAAGGTTTTTTCTCTCTCATTGTTTGAGACCATGGATATGAAAATGAAAAACTATATACTTGGTTAAAACCTATGTTTTGTATCAAATTACTTTTTGTTTCTAAATACTATACATGTTGAATATAAAGGGTTTTTTCTCTCCCATTGTTTGAGACCATGGATATGAAAATGAAAAACTTCTAATTAGATCTATTCTAGAGATTGATTGTAGGGGCATTTACTCTTAGGTTAAAACCTACATTTTGTATCAAATCACTTTTGGTTTCAATGGGAAACTTTTATGGCTAATTTGTGTTTTACATGTTGAATATAAAAGGTTTTTTCTCTCTCTCATTGTTTGAGACCATGGATATGAAAATGAAAAACTTCTATTTAGATCTATTCTAGAGATATGGCTAATTTGTGTTTTACATGTTGAATATAAAATATTTTTTCTCTCCCATTGTTTGAGAGGTCATGGATATGAAAATGAAAAACATCTATATAAAACTATTCTAGAGATTGACAGTAGGGGCATTTACTCTTAAGTTAAAAACTATGTTTTGCATCAAATCACTTTTGGTTTCAATGGGAAACTTTTATGGCTAATTTGTGTTTTACATGTTGAATATAAAAGGTTTTTTTTCTCTCTCTCATTGTTTGAGACCATGGATATGAAAATGAAAAACTTCTATTTAGATCTATTCTAGAGATATGGAGAATTTGTGTTTTACATACATAGAATATAAAAGGTTTTTTCTCTCATTGTTTGAGACCATGGATATGAAAATGAAAAGCTTATATTTAAAACTATTCCAGAGATTGACTGTAGAGGCATTTACTCTTAGGTTAAAACCTATGTTTTGTATCAAATCACTTTTGGTTTCAATGGGAAACTTTTATGGCTAATTTGTGTTTTACATGTTGAATATAAAAGGTTTTTTTCTCTCTCTCATTGTTTGAGACCATGGATATGAAAATGAAAACTTCTATGTAGATCTATTCTAAAGATATGGCTAATTTGTGTTTTACATACATTGAATATAAAAGGTTTTTTCTCTCATTGTTTAAGACCATGGATATGAAAATGAAAAACTTCTATTTAAAACTATTCCAAAGATTGATTGTAGGGGCATTTACTCTTAGGTTAAAACCTATGTTTTTTATCAAATCACTTTTGGTTTCAATGGGAAACTTTTATGGCTAATTTTTGTTTTACATGTTGAATATAAAAGGTTTTTTCTCTCATTGTTTAAGACCATGGATATGAAAATGAAAAACTTCTATTTAAAACTATTCCAAAGATTGATTGTAGGGACATTTACTCTTAGGTTAAAACCTATGTTTTTTATCAAATCACTTTTGGTTTCAATGGGAAACTTTTATGGCTAATTTTTGTTTTACATGTTGAATATAAAAGGTTTTTTTCTCTCTCATTGTTTGAGACCATGGATATAAAAATGAAAAAATTCTATTTAGATCTATTCTAGAGATATGGATAATTTGTGTTTTACATACATTGAATATAAAAGATTTCTTCTCTCATTGTTTGAGACCATAGATATGAAAATGAAAATATTCTCTTTAAAACTATTCCAGAGATTGACTTGGGCATTTACTCTTAGGTTAAAACATATGTTTTGTATCAAACCACTTTTGGTTTCAATGGGAAACTTTTATGGCTAATTTGTGTTTTACATGTTGAATATAAAAGGTTTTTTTCTCTCTCATTGTTTGAGACCATGGATATGAAAATGAAAAACTTCTATTTAGATTTATTCTAGAGTTATGGCTATTTTTTGTTTTACATACATTGAATATAAAAGGTTTTTTCTCTCATTGTTTGAAACCATGGATATGAAAATGAAAAAATTCTATTTAAAACTATTCCAGAGATTGACTGTAAGGGCATTTACTAAGGTTAAAACCTATGTTTTGTATCAAATCACTTTTGGTTTCAATGGAACCCTGTATGGATAGTTTGTGTTTTACATGTTGAATATAAAAGTTTTTTTCTCTCTTTCATTGTTTGAGACCATGGATATGAAAATGAAAAACTTCTATTTAGATCTATTCCAGAGATTGACTGTAGGGGCATTTACTGGATATGTCACCTTTCATAAAAGATGAGATCCAGAGGCTACCTGGCCCTTTACAGACTCTGCCTATAGAACTTGTAGAAGTTACCACTACCTGTCCCAACTATACCCTATCAAGGGTGTAGAAGACTCGTGGAATCACTCAAACTACTTTACACAGACATAAGGCTGTATAAGAATGCATAAGAATGCATGTGTTTTACATTGAATATTTTTCATTTTCTTAAGAATCTATTTTCAAAACAATTAACTATATACTTGGTTAAAACCTATATGTTTTGTATCAAATTACTTTTTGTCTCTAAGTACTATGTTTTTTACATTGAATATTTTTCATTTTATTAAAAATCTATTTGAAACAATTAAACTATATAAGGTTAAAAACTATGTTTTGTATTAAATCACTTTTGGTTTCAATGGGAAACTTTTATGGCTAATTTGTGTTTTACATGTTGAATATAAAAGGTTTTTTCTCTCTCATTGTTTGAGACCATGGATATGAAAATGAAAAACTTCTATTTAGATCTATTCCAGAGATATCGCTAATTTGTGCTTTACATGTTGAATATAGAAGGTTTTTTCTCTCTCTCACTGTTTGAGACCATGGATATGAAGATGAAAAACTTCTATTTAGATCTATTCCAGAGATTGATTGTAGGGGCATTTACTCTTAAGTTAAAACCTATGTTTTGTATCAAATCACTTTTGGTTTCAATGGGAAACTTTTATCACTAATTTTTGTTTTACATGTTGAATATAAAAGGTTTTTTTTTTTACCTAGGGCTACAAACCATAAATTATACAAAATTCAATAGGCATATCCATTTCTCAATATAAATACCTAAGAGATATGTTGAAAATTTTGAAATGGAATACTATAAACCTAAGAGAATCTCCATATCGATTAGATGGAAGTTGTGTGCAGATGATGGATGATGAATGACCTAAGTGAATCTCCGTATCAATTGGATGCAAGTTATGTGCAAATGATGGATGATGAATTAGGTGATGTTGATCATAACCTTTACATCTATATGATAGGAAGCTTGATATACATAACAAGGTTTAGACTAGATATAATTTTGGAATTTATATTAGTTGGAATATTTCAATATAATAGATTCATCTATTACCAACAAACAGATATTAAGATACTTGAAAGAGACTACAAACAATGGACTATAGTACCCAAAAGGTGAGAAATTTACATTGACAACATAGAGAGATTCAACTAGGCTTGTGTGGATGACATGAAAAGTACAAGTGGACAATGTATAATTCTACTTAGAAGAATCTTTGGTTGCACGGTTAAGCAAGAAAGAGTCATTACTTTCTCTATCTAGAGTAGAAGTGGAATACATAGTAGTTACTTCTTTTTGCAGACAAGTGTTTTGGATGAAATGGGCTCTACAAGATATTAAGGTAAATTTCAGTGAACCTATATCTATTAAGTGTTTCAATACAAATGTAATAATAATTTCAAAAATAAAATATTCTACTTCCTTCAATCACTAAACAAATCATCATAAACTACCACTTCCTCACACAACAAGTCTTTGAGAAAATATTGAAGATGGAATACATACCCACAAAGCCTCTTGTTAAAGAACCATTTGAATATGTGAGAAAAAAATTAGGGATAGTTCTTGTAAATTATTATCACTTATTCGACTTCAAAAGAAGAGCCTAGAATATTACAGAGAATAGGAAATTGAGTACAATATCTATGTGAGAGAGTACACAATATCTAAGGGGGAGAATACAATATAAGGAAGGATTAAAAAGAGTAACAAGAAGCGTATGATTGTGTCAATAATTTGAAGTAGTCAAGAAGCATAAAAAATGACCATCATCAAAGAAGCATATGATTGTGTCAATAATTTGAAGTAGTCAAGAAGCATAACAAAGTACAGTCATCAAATTGCAAGATCAAGTAGTCTTCTTCATGAAGAAGCAACATTAACTAGGTTCATCATTTAAAGGTTCATTTTTTAATGAAAATATTTATGAAAAAAAAATACATATGTATATATAAATTATATAAACATGTAAATAAATATTCTCAAATGTACACAGTAGTATTATAAATTTTCATATATAATTAATAGATGTTGAAGATGAGTCTAGCTCATTCTTTATTAGCATTATCATAACTTTCTCAAAAGCTCCTCCTAAATCTAAAAATGAATATGGAATGAATCATTGTACATTATGATAAATATTGTATTTAAATGACATTTGATCTATGAATAAAAAAGAAGATGGGATCTCTTCATATATGTGAGAAAAAAATTAGGGATAGTTCTTGTAAATTATTGTCACTTATTTGACTTCAAAAGAAGAGCCTAGTATATTACATAGAATATGAAATTGAGTGCAATATCTATGTGGGAGAGTACACAATATCTAATGGGGAGAATACAATATAAGGAAGGATTAAAAAGAGTAACAAGAAGCATATGTTTGTGTCAGTAATTTGAAGTAGTCAAGAAGCATAACAAAGGACCATCATCAAAGAAGCATATGATTGTGTCAATAATTTGAAGTAGTCAAGAAGCATAAAAAAGGACCCTCATCAAATTGCAAGATCAAGTAGTCTTCTTCATGAAGAAGAAACATCAACTAGGTTAATCATTTAAAGGTTCATTTTTTAATGAAAATATTTATGAAAAATAAAAGTACATATGTATATATAATTTATATAAACATGTAAATAAATATTCTCAAATGTACACAGTAGTATTATAAATTTTCATATCTAATTAATAGATGTTGAAGATGAGTCTAGCTCATTCTTTATTGGCATTATCATAACTTTCTCAAAAGATCCTCCTGAATCTAAAAATGAATATGGAATGAATCATTGTATATTATGATAAATCTTGTATTTAAATGACATTTGATCTATGAATAATATGGAATGAATCACTGTACATTATGAAGAGTCATGAGATCCACATTTCCACCATACTATTTGCAAGTTCTATATGAAGATATGTAGTCTAATAACTAATCAGTTATGATATTTTTGTAAATATGAAAACGGTTCTATGATATAAAGGCCAACATGGAATCAAACTACAATGTTACATGTCACTCCATCACTATTATTCCTCTAAATCCTTTAGCTTTGTATTATGAAAGAAAATCTATATATGCTATGCTAGATTTAAATGTATACAAATGGTGAATGGTTAAAGTATTAAAGTAAAAATTGGTTGTAGGGCTTATAAAAGATAAGCTTCATTGCAGAAGAAGAATTAACATCACATTCTTCATATCTCTCCAAGAGGACTATATTTATCACAATGTTTTGAGTAGATCATGAAGATAATAAAAAAAGAGACATTTGGAAAAGGAAAATAAATATCTAAATGCATATGATAGTCAATAAGGTAGTGAATAAATTCAAGCAAACAATGAAACAAAGTTCAAAGAAATACTAATATTGCAGGGGAATTTCATACATGCAATAAAAAAACAAAAAAAAGAGGGAAACAGAAAATTTCACCATTAGATATCATTGAAAGAGACACCACTAGTACTAATATATTGAATAACTTCATACATTGAACTACTACAAATGGAAATGAAGAAACAAGCATCAATAGACTCTAAATGGCCTTTCATACAATTATTTTTTTGACAGAACCCTCTAAGACTAAGACTAATGCCCTACAATGAAGTTTTCACATGCATCCAGAAATAATAAAAAATAATTTATGTTCTAAAGAGAAAGAAAGAACCAAAAAATATGTATATATTTACAAAAATTCCTTAGAATAAAAGGCAAAGAATGGGTGCCAAGTATGAGGTGACATAATGTAGCTTGAAGAATAGAGTTATAATCCTTTACTCTATAGAATTGATAGGTGCAGAGATCGCTGGAGATAGAAAGGAAAATAAAAATAAAGTTGATAATGAATAGTGTCAAGAAATCCCGACAGCTCTGAAACTTTACAGGAATTTTCAGAAGCAGCGGAAGCTTGAAGAATAGAGTTATAATTATTTACTCTATAGAATTGATAGGTGCGGAGATAGCTGGAGATAGAAAATAAATTAAAAATAACGCTGACACTGATAATGAATAGTGTCAATAAATCTCGGCAGCTCTGAAACCTTACAGGAATTTTCAGAAGAAACAGAAGCTTGAAGAAAAGAGTTATAATTCTTTACTATATAGAATTGATAGGTGCAAAGATAGCTGGAGATAGAAAGAAAAATAAAAATAAAGCTGATAATGAATAGTGTCAAGAAATCTCGACAACTTTTACACCTTACAGGGATTTTTAGAAGCAGCAGAAGCTTGAAGAGAATGATTTTACCGGGACCGTTTTCGAAGGGAATTTTTATGCTCCCCAAGAGTTTAAGGCCTTGGAAACCATGCCTACAAGGGCATAAATCTATGCCAAGATCTTGGGCTCACTGCAGAAATTCAAAAATACCAAAATTGATAGCCTAACAATAACTGCGCTAATATTAATAAATTTTATAATACATATTAAATACGACAGCCACAACAGCGATAACCACAAGCCAGAATAATGATAAACAACGCCCCTCAAGCAAGCTAGTAGAAAGGAAGAGAGACCAGGCCAACAACCAAGAATAACAGGGGGATGGAATGGAGCAGTTAGAAAGAAGATTCAGTTCTTAATCCGTGGAACTCAATCTATTTCGTCTGGCGGTCAATGTGTCGATCAATAAGCTCTACGGCTATGACTGTTTCTATATCACTGTAAGGCTATGACTCTTGCTTATATATATTTAATAATAATAAATATATCTTCACTTTAAAAATGTTAAATTTAAATTTACAACCATTCTAAATAAGGTGCCTTTTCACTTTAAAAATGTCTATAAATTCTCTCTTAATTTTCCATGCCATCAAAGCAATCAAAGAAATCTCTCCTAACTGTATTGGCAAACACCTCAACTAATTAATTTCATGGTTTTAGATTACCTGGAAATTCGCTCGGCGCAACACCTGAGCAGCAATTCGCGAGCGCCAATTCGCTCGGCACAACTCCTGAGCAGCAATTCGCAGATGCCAAATCGGCAACAGAGCAGCAACAGTGCCACAGACACGAAAATTAGAACAGAATCTCGCGAAAAATAGAATATGCAACAAAAAAAAACGCACGAAAATGAGACAATTCGCGGGTGATATATTTATAAAATATGAGTTCGGCCGAACTATTTTAAAAGTTCGGCCAAACTATTGTTGTTGGTTTTCCCATATCCGACCAAAAATCTGTTTGCCCATACCGTCAGTACGTCGTCAATCTAAACGACAGAACGAGTTCGGCTGAACTATTGCGGAAAAATGTTTTCCGCCCCCGATTCTCAAAAAAGTGTAACCCAACTTCACAGTTTCACCCTAAGCTCATCATCTTTTTAAATCTCAACACTCCCTCTCAACAAGATAGGGATTATCTTTCACCCCGATCCTGCCTCTATGGTATTCAAATTTGCTCCTGTTGAGTCCCTTCGTCAGAACATCTACATCCTGATCTTCCGTAGGAATGTACTAAAGCAACATGATCTTCCGCTACGCACAATCTCTGATATAATGATACCGGATATCTATATGTTTAGATCTATCATGAAACACAGTGTTAATCGAGAGTTTAATGCAACTCTGATTATCACAATGTATCATTGTAGGATCTAAATGAGAACCGAACAAACCGACTAGGATCTTCATCATCCAGATAGCCTCACATGCAGCTTGACTTACTGCCATGTATTCTACTTCCGCTGAACTTAGTGCCATGGATATTTGTTTCCTGATGTACCAAGAAATTGTTGTAGATCCGATATTGAAAACCCCTCCTGATGTGCTATTTCTGTCCATTGGATTGTCTGCCCAATCTGCCTCCATGAAGCCATGCAACTTCACCTCATTCGTATGTTTGTACCATAAGCCATACTCAGATGTTCCCCTAAGATATCTCAGGACATGCATGCCTACCTTCCAAAAGAGCCTGGTAGGCTTAACGATCGCTTGACTAATCTGGTTCACCGCATAGCATATGTTTGGTCTTGTATTAACTAAATACATGAGCGAAACCACCAACTGTCGATAAATAGTGGCATCCACTACCTCTGCCGATGTATCATCCTCTTTCCTCCAATTTCCTGGAAGAGGAGTATCCATGGGCTTGCAGTCTTCCATGTGAAACTTACCAAGTATCTCCCGAACATACTTGCCTTGAGACACAAATAGTTCACCTTCTCGCTGTCATATTTCCAATCTAAGGAAATAATGAAGAAGGCCCAAATCCTTCATCTCAAACTCCTTTGCAATATCTACCTTTCATGAGTGTATCAACTGCTCATCACCCGTTAGTATTAAATCATCAACATAAAGAACAATGATTAAAAGCTTACCCTCCACCACAATTTGGTACAGGTTTGCATCTGCTCACTCTTGGTGATGCCAAGTCTGGTGAAATCACTGTCGATCCGTGTGTACCAAGCACGTGGTGCTTGCTTTAGCCCATACAATGCTCTTTTGAGTCTGCACACATGCGACTTGTTGCTGAAGATCTCAAATCCTTCAAGCTCCTCAATGTACACTTCTTCCTCAATGATCCCATTAAGGAACGCAGTCTTCACATCCATCTGATGAATGTGCCAACCCATCTGCGCTGAGAGAGCAAGGATGGTCCTTATGGAATAATACCGTCCGACAGGTGCAAAGGTTTCTTCATAATCAATCCCCTTGATCTGTGAGAAGCTCCGAGCAACAAATCTTGCCTTATACTTCTCAACGCTCCCATCAACAACTTGCTTTACCTTGTAGATCCATCTTTAACCTACCACTGATTTACCAACCGGCCTTGGAACAATCTCTCAAGCATTGTTTCTGACAATGGAGTCATACTCCTCCACCATGGAATCTACCCATGTTGGCTCATGCACTGCTTCTTCAAAATAATATGGCTCTGTCACGATACACTTGCTCATGAGAGCCATATATCCAATGAATCGGTCAGGTGACTATCTCTGTCTGCGCTGTGATGTAGGAACTCTTACATTCTGTGCCGCATCAAGCTTTAGTCTCTCAGCGTCTGTGGTATGCTTTTTGTCTGTTCTGATATTTGGTTCTGCATGAGTGGACTCCTCCACTCCATGAATCTCCTCCTGTAGTTGATCCACATCTAGAGGCTCATCTTTGGGAATAAGAAGTTCCTCCTCTACGTGCAAGTATAGCTCCCTCTCAAGCGACAACTTCATGGTTTTCACTTCATTGAATTTTATATCCCGTCGCACCACAGTCATTCGACTATTTGGAAAATACACATGATAATTATGGGGTGTTTCTGTGTACCCCACAAATATCCCAACTTCTGCAGTCGGCTCCAGCTTCTTCTCGGCATTCTTTGTCACATGAATGTAAACAGATGAGCCAAAAATATTCAAATGAGAAATATCAGGCTTCTTACCAGTAAAAATTTCTTCAGGTGTACTCATGCCAATTACTCTATGAGGAAAACAGTTTTGCACATAAACAGCAATGTTGCATGCTTCTGCCCACAAGTGCATCAGTTGGCCCTAGTCATGCAGCATAGCTCGTGCAGCACCCACGATCGTTTTGTTCTTCCTCTCCACGACCCCATTTTGTTGTGAGTTATGAGGCGCTATGAGTTCTCTTCAAATTCCTTCTTTGCTACAGAAGTCTTTGAATTCGTTCGAAATAAATTCACCACCATTATCGCTCCGCAGAGCCTTCACTTGCTTCCCCAACTCCTTCTCCACCAATGCTTTAAACTCACTGAACTTTGAGAATGTTTCTCTCTTCTTCTACATGAAGAAGATCCAACATCTACGAGAATAGTCATCAACAAAAATAACATAATACCTGTGTTTTGTTGTTGAAGCAACCGAGAAAGGTCCACACATGTCTGTGTGAATTCTCTCCAGGATCACCAAAGCACGGTTCTCCTTCTCATGAAAGGTGGTCTTCACAAACTTACCCATATTGCATCTCTTGCACTGATCTGACTGCGCAAGAGTACCCTTGGGAAGTCCAGTAGAAATATACTGCAAAATCTTCAAGGCACCATGGTGAAGATGGTCCAATCTCCTGTGCCATAATTCGCCCTCATCCCAGCGCACCACTTCTTCTGCTTTGCCCATCATTGCAGTGCAACCATCTACCTCCAGTGTAGAGATTCTTAACTCGAATTCCTATCCTCTTAGTTTGACCTATTATTTTTATGTCACAGGAATGATTTTCCCTCGCTGAAAACAACGTCATAACCTTTGTCCTCCAACATAGCGACCAAGACCAAGTTCTTCTTTAGACCTGGAACATGCATAACATATTTCAACATAAATGGTTTACCTAACTCCCTCTCAAAGGTAATGGTTCCAATGCCAATCGCACTGTATCTACCATTGTCACCCATCTCTATATGCATTTGGAGATCCTTCTCCTCCAAGTCACTAAACAACTCCTTGTCTCCCATCATATGGAAGGAAGCACCACTATCAAAATACCCCACCGATCCCATTGCGCTTGAAACCAAGCATGTGATCAAAGAGAAATCAAGTTCAAATTGTGAGGCTAAGGCCTCTCTTGCTGCAGCTTCAGTGGACTTCCTGTTCTTCTTTTTTTGTGGGCAGTTAGTGGCGAGATGCCCATGTTCGTGACAGTGAAAACACTTCACCTTGGACAAATCCAACTTCTTTCCTTTAGCCTTAGATTTTGGAAGGGATTTATCCATGTTCCCTTTCCTTACTTTTGCAGCCAAAGTGCAATTCTCTTCATCATCATTCTTCAATGAAGAGCCATCTTTGGTATTCCGCCTTATCTCCTCCTACACAAGATCTGACCAAAGTCGCTCCCACTCCGGCGGTTTCTCCCATCCATTGACAAAGTCTTCGTAACTATGCCAACTCTTCAGAGGCCCAAGGAGAGCCAAGCTCACCAATTCATCATCCGCAACTCTAATTCCCACACTTCTCAGCTCATCCATACATTGGAAAAACTTCGTGAAATATTTTGGAATACTGTCGCCCTTCTCCATTTTGATTTCTCTGAGCTTATCTTTCAGCGCCAACTACCTATGGTCGTTGTTGCTTTGGAAAAGATCTGTCAAAGCCTTCCACATTGCAAATGGAGTGACTTTCCCGTGAAGGCTTGACACAATATAGTCGTTCACACCTTCCAACAGAATTCTTCTTATCTTCGCTACCTTCTTTTTCCATGCGTCAAGTAATGGAGCATCGCTACAAGTAATCTTAGGAACATTGCTATCGATGAACTCCTTCAGTTCATTATCTTCAAGCACCGCCTCCATCCTATCCTTTCAGGCTATGTAATTTGAGCTACCCTTAAGGGCATACTCCAATCACAACCCATTGAAAGACATTTCAATCAATACTCAACTGCGCACCAAGAAATTTCTGCAGCAAATTCGTATTGTCCACCAGCACAAAACTCATCACCTCTTCACAATTGCAATCTCCAGTGATTAACACTACTCTTATACCATATATAAATTTATTAATACTGATAGTATTACTGGATTCTCCTGATCTAACAAATTAATCTTATGTTAAATAAAGAATCCTTCCACTTAATTCTTTGCGGAAATTAAATCGTTAATTTCAAACACATATGAAGCAAAACCAATCGCACATAAACACAGTGGTTTAACGAGAAACCTTAAAGCTAAAAACCCCAACTATCATATATTAGATATATCAATGGATCATGTAATAATCTCATACAAATCTTAGTACATCAAGCTCTCAGTACAATCAACAATCATTACACACTGTCATGTAGAAATTTGCATCTCTATGCACCAATTTCTTGCCTCCTGACAGCCTGCCTCCACTGCGCAATCCCTGTTGAAGAAGGCCCCTGAATGAATTCGAATTCGTCTTTCCTTGACTACGCAATCCTCATTGGCATCTCCAATGTGTGTCGAATGCATTGAATGCATCACTATAGTCACAACAGATAGTCCATCTCACCCTTTCACCTATCTCTCCACTGGATCTCCACTGGAACTGACATGCAAGTAGTTAACTGTTGTATTTGTTCAGTTTTTAGTGAATTATTAGTTGTGAATTAATTAACTAATTAATTCACCAAACTCTCACTAGTGTATCTTTCAGTTAGACTAGATACAACTAACTCATCTAAGTTTAACTTACTTAACTGAGTTAAACTAAATAACAACTCCCATAACTACTCTTCCAACTCTGTCACAACTTTGCCACTGCAGTTCTAACCGAGTCCTCCATGCATGAGCCACCAATAACCCTAGGGATTGCGTAATTCCTTCAGCCCACTGATTCGCCAAATATGTTCACTGAAATAAAGTGCTCCAAGAGAATAAGTTGATATATATTGTCGTATTATTATTAAGGGCTAATAATAATCGACATGCATCTATATTTAGATTGACGATCTATAAATAGACTTTGCACAATATCATAAAAATATAATTTCATCTATTTTTCACATTTGACCAACCATCTACAAATAGCATCCTGCAACTTATAGAATATGTTCACCATGTCTAAACATAGACATACACCTAAAAATAGCCTGCGGACCCCACTTAGTGAAGGTGCTTACTTTTCACTAAGCTCATCATCTTGTTGAATCTCAACACATTAAGTAAAATAATGCGGGAAATAATGCTAAACAATTGTGAAAGGCTAGAAGGCCTTGGGTTGATGGTGGTTGCCTGCCCAGAGGGGTTGATGGCGCTTGTCTGCCCGTATATCCTCTCCCTAGAAATAGATGATCTCAGTAAGGGAAAAGAGTTGGCCAAGATGGTGAAGAGGAAAAACCTGAGGCAACTCTATTGATTTTGGAGTCTGTTGGAGGTGGCCCAAAATTCCTCATAGACGAGACGTTGTCAAAGGAATAGGCATGATATTGCCAAGAGGAATCATACATTGGACCTTGAGTGATCATTGGAATTCTCCCGCTGATTTGTCAGTGGAATTCCATACTGTACCTAGAATATTTTTTTGTCAAATCACTATCTAGATGTGAAAATGACTCGATTTGGTTATGGAAACCAACTCCCATTGGTTGGGAGAAGCATTTTGTTTACCATTGTAGTTCTAATAGCGGAAAAAGTTAGTAATCAATGATGTGTTACATTAAAATGAATTTTTATATGATTGTGTAAATATCTTATGTAGATATTGAGAGGAAATGAGCCTAGCGCTTAGAAAGGAATTATAGAAAGTATAAGTTCCTTTTATTATATTACTAATCTTTTGAATGTATTCGCAGAGGCTAGGACAATATGCAATTGGTGCATTGATTGACCATTTGTATGATTAGAGAGCTAGGTGCTCTCTGAGTACTTTTAGAAGCACTGTGTGAATGTCTCTAGCAAGAGCTAAGACAATGTGCACGTGGTGAATTGATTAGAGGATTGGTGCTCTCTGAGTACTTGTGGAAGTACTCTGATTAAAACATCTCTTGATATTGCATGAATGTTTGATAAGTAAAAGTATTTCATTTGATTGAAAATGATATGACTAATGTGATTGAGTTCGTTAGTCTTACATTAGAGGGTACTTGCCATGGAGTGTTGATGAGTTTTCGAACCATTCCTAAAGTGTTTGTATAAAAGTGACCATGATTGAACCCAAGGTAATTGGTATGTAATAGTAAGTTGATATAGATATTTTGTTTTCCTTTCATAAATTTGAATAATGTTTAAGTAAAGGAAAGTATAATTTGCATATTTTGCAACTCTAAATCCTTATGGCTATTTATAAAACTTTTTTGCTTTTGCTAATGAGTATTTTCCTAGAAATAAAGTTCTTCATTTTGAAGGGAAATAGTCTCATTTTCATTGTTTTGAGATGCATGCCATAAATAAGGAAATAATGATAAACACCAAAAACGATGTTATCATTAAGAGGGGGAGTATGTAACATCCCTGTAAACCATTGGAATTTACATTTTTTACAGAAATATTCTTATTTAATTACCATGTTTATTATTTAACTAAAACAGTTGTAATCAAGAATTCGTTAGGGTTTGGTTTAGTTAGAAACTACCTCATGATCTCTCTCCAGAAAAGGGTTACACAGATTCCACTACATAGGCATACAATGGTTCTCTACATTCACTGGGCGGAGAGGAGAGTGTGCAAATGGAAGGGAGACCAGCGGGTTGAAACGGAAAGGACGAGAGTGTGCATTCCAGGAAAAGACTATGTGTTGATGAAAAGAGTGTGCGTTGATCCTCTCCATGCATGGA